>CAKNXH010059873.1:112180-124019 GCA_932178445.1 Andricus quercusramuli | reverse complement strand
TGAGGTGAGTTTTGTAGGTTGGAATACCCACTACATGAGCCTTAAGACGGATAATAATCAACGAAATCAAAGACCATCAGAATTACTTGACATAGACACAAACAACTCAGAAGAAACAAGATTTAACCTTAGGATAGATCTTAAAGACCATGAATTCGGAGTATTAGTTGACACCGGTGCAACTCACTCATACATAGGTGGAAAAATTCATAAAAACAATGCAAGAGTTAGATTATGAAATTAAAAACCCGAAAAACGATACAATAATGGTCGGAAATGGCCAAAATTAGACAAGTCTTGATTCCAGTCAAAGTAGGTCATACGGAAAAATACTTATTATTCAGGCTGGTACCAAAATTAAGATCGATAGGAATAAGAGGAACAGATATGATGGCAAGACTAGGTTTAAAACTGAATTATGAGAAAAAGATTTGGTGGTTACCAGAATTATCAAATATTAAGGATGCGAAGAATGCAGGAACCGGTTATCAACGATACCGCGGAAAATAGAAGTAGGAAGAATGAGGAAATGAAATTAAAATTCGGAACTAAGATTAGCCTGAGATACCACGTGCGAGAAAGAGACATATTTTCTACCGTGCGAAGTCTCTTCTCCCGCGTCGCCGTACACCCCACCTTAAGCCCTCCTTGCAGGTGATGCACGAGACTCGATATCGCCACTACCCCAGTCGGCACAGAGTGTACTGGGGCATGCAGCCCCACAACCTAAACCCTACAATACGAGCGACGCAACACTGGCACAAGCCAGCGTGGGCGTCGATAGATTAGATAAGCAGGATAGTCAAAATAAAGAGAGAGTAGGCAAGAAAACAAACAAGGATAGGAATAAAATAGAGAGCAAGAATAAAATAAATATGAATTCATATACGAAAAATAAAGATAGAAAATTAGAAAAGGAATTCAAAGGCCTATTGGAATTTAATAAAGAGAAAAAGGATTTTAAATGGGAAACAGTTATCGATAAAACAGATTAAAAAGATGATTTGATAGTAAAAAAATTATTCTTAATTAGAAAAAGTAATTGATATGATTTAAAAAATAATGCGGTATTAAATAATAATATTACACGCATAGAAATAGAAAGGAAGAAAAATTTAGAATTTTGGAAAGAAATTTCTGAAGGAATAGTAGAATTAAATGAGGCACTGCAAGTGCAATTAGAGAACTTGAATAAAAGAAAAGTAATAGATCAGGGAACAGAATTAAAACCGACAAACTTAACTAGCCATAAAATAGATATCCAGGGATATGAGCCGAATACACAAAAATATTATTATGTATCACCAAAAATAAGAGAATTCATGTAAGAGGAAGTAGATATACTTTCAGAAGAAAAGCTAATAGAACCATCCAATAGCGACTGGTCAAATCCAATAGTTATGATAAAAAAACCAAATGGAAAATATAGATTTTGTTTAGATTTTAGAAAAGTAAATAAAATAGCCAAGAAGAACATGTACCCAATTCTTATTATCTCGGAAATTTTGGACACATTACGGTTGGCAAAATACATGTCCAAAATCGATCTTCGGTCACCATATCACCAGATACCGCTGGACGAAGAATCAAAACCAATTACAGCTTTCATTGTTCCGGGCAAAGGAATGTATCAGTTTAAGAGAATGCCATTTGGATTAGCAAATGCTCTTGCTACATTCCAGCGCCTGAAGGACAAAATAATTACACCATAATTAAAACGACATGTATTTTGTTACCTTGATGACATAATTATAGACCAAAAACGGCAAAACAAATTCAGAGATTGATAGGAATAGCTTCATGGTATAAAAAATGTATTCCGAAATTTGCAGAAATTATAGAACCTTCGCAAAAGCTATTAAAAAAGGAAGTAAAGTGGGAATGGACTGACGAACAGAAACAGGCATTTACGACTATTATACACCTACTAACAACAGCACCAATTCTTGCCTGCCCTGATTTTGGAAGTAAATTCCAACCTGAAACCGATGCTAGCGATACAGGATTGGGAGCCGTAATAACGCAAAATATAAATGGTAAAAATGTCGTAATAGCGTTTGCAAGTAGAGGTTTTGATGGCACAGAACGTAAATACTCAGAAAAAGGATGTTTAGCAGTAGTCTGGGCAATAAGGAAATTTAGACCGTACTTAGACGGTTATTCTTTCAAAGTAATTACAGATCACATTGCCTTAAAATGGCTTCATAATTTAAAAAATCCAACTGACCGTTTAGCAAGATGGGCTTTGGAATTATTATTGTACGATTAAGAAATAATGTATAGAAAAGGAACTTTGAACCTTGTCCCAGATGCGTTATCAAGGTCGAATGAAGACGAAATGGCCGCTGAACGAAAAGGTTACATGGCGCTACTGCATACACCGTGGTACGAGATAAACCCAGAGCTCGCGCATTTTTCGCAAAAACGTCTGTGAAACCGTGCCGAGGAATTCCTGAAAAGGGGTTACATAAGCGGAGCGCCTAATCAACTGCATCCACAACATGCCACGAACAAGGAAAGAGAGGCGTCATTGAGACCAACTGCGAGCAGGCATCCAATAGAAGAAGAGCAATGCTTCAGGACCCGGAAAAACATCAGCATTCAGGTTTCTCTCAAGCCCAAAGATCTGGCTGAACTGGATGACGAGCTTCGTGGAGATTTCTCCGACAAATACGACCTCTTGACTATCAATTGTAGTTTCTTTAATACAGCGAGAGCTTTGGCAGATGCAAATCGTAAAACAAAATCAACGATTGGTCTTGAGACCAGAAGACAATTGCACCAAATCAGCAAAAAGATAGGCTGGGCAAGGCAGTACGCGTCCCGCATTCAGTAGGATTTCTTGGGCAATTGGACCTGTGTGCCGGGAGATGTGCGAACTACCCGGCTCAAAGAAAGACGTAGCAGAAGTTCGGGAGAACCTGCTCATCGATAGATGTGTCTGTAAAGACGCAGCATTCTATCGGCGTTACCTATTGATCGCCCTGGATTGATTACCGGAACATTTTAGATTCAACCTCCTATAGACTTGTCACCTATATTTTAGAAAGCTTAAAGGTTTATCCACACATCGTGAGGTGCATAGAGAGATGGATGCCGCTTTGGAAGAGAAGATTTACTGTCTCATCTGGAAAACATCGTGTGTCACCGCATGTCACCTTACAGAGAGGTGTGTTTCAGGGCGACACTATGAGCCCTCTCCTCTTTTTCCTCATATTATTGCCACGATCTCTCGCACCTTGTCATTCCGGAGGGTACCTCTGCGGCAAACCAGGAAACCGAAAGCATAATGTCATTCATGTATTTCACATGGATGATCTTAAGATCTATGATATAAATCAAGAGAAACTACATCTAGCTCTAGATATTGTCAAAGAGTACACTCAAGAGATAGGAATGAAGTTCACATTAGAGCAATGCGCCAAGCTTAATTTGAAGAAAGGAAAACTTAATGGCATCTCCGTACAGCACATATAGTCGGAAATGGACAAGAGCCTATTCTTGAAATGGTTAGGAAACACGAGGAAGTGGACAAAGTGGCGTTTTTGTACAAAGCAGCGGAAGAAGCTGCTTAAACACTCGGACTGGACTTCAATATCAGGGGTGAGCAAAATGCATAAAATCTTATCCATCTTAAATACTCACTCCTAAAGGCCCGGATCCCGAAAGCACAGGAGAAAAACTTTCGCGAAGACCTCCTCGACAGGAGGATGCAGAAATGTGGAAGATCGGTCGATGTTGTATGAGCTAACGTTTACTTTCCTTAGATCACCCAGATTGAAGCCGGGCACGAAGGGCATCATTTTGGCATGTCAAGACGTTGTCATTTCCACTCTGGCATACCGTTGTCACATTTGCAGCCAATACATTCCCGATGATAGCTGCTGAGCGTGTCATTTACACCCCGAGCATGTGTGACACATACTATCTAGTTGTCCAACTGATGTGGGAACGACCTACATCCAAAGGCACAATGCGGCACTAAGAGTGCTTTATTACCATATCTGTCACTCTTACGGCATTAGCCCAAGTGCGTCTTCGCTAAACATTCCTAGGAAAGAGAGTCAATGATTGAAAATGAGAAGTGCCGCATACACTGGAACTTAATATTCTCAATGATTGTTCCTGTTGCGTACTCGAGGCCCGTCATAGTTCTCCTTGACTCGAGAAACCAACGATGTTCGTTATCGAATTTTCGGCAACAGCTGACAAAAGCGTCACAGCCAAGGAGAAAGAAAAGAAAGAGAGGTATAAGGGTCTAATAAGGGAGTTGCGACGGTTATACCCGGAATATTCTGTTGAGCGTGAAAATTTTGTTCATCGGCGCTCTTGAAGGTGCCAAGGTTTCTTTGGATGATAGCCTGAAAAGCATCTCTGCGTATTAATAAAATGCCGAGACACTTGCGGGGAAAATGCAGAAGGCGGTCGTCTTTGGTCGCTCCGTGTCTTCAGGGTGCAATAGACTTTTGCCTGGATCATCGTATTGTATTCGTCGCAGACTGTAACTACCTACCTCACGGACGTGAGACGTTGACACAGCTGAAATTTTACTGCAAATTCTGAAAAATTGAACCCGCCCTGAAGAGAAATCGCCGTAAAATTTCAGCTGTGACCTTGTTTCACGACCATGAAGTAGGTGGTTACAGTCTGTGACGAATTGAATACGATGATCCAGCAAAAGTTTCATACACCCTTAGGATAAGGAGCGACCCAAAGATGACAGCCTTCTGCATTTTCCCCGCAAGTGTTTCAGCATTTTGTTGACAAGCAGGGATGCTTTTCAGGCTAAGAACCAGTGAAACCTTGGCACCTCCAAGAGCCATGACTTTGTCAGCTGGTACCGAAAATTCGATAACGAACATAGTTCGTTTATTGAAGTCACGGAGAAAAAATGTGGCTCAAATGTGGTGATGGTGTGCTAAATGCAAATGGCACCGTCTTGACATGCCAAAATGAGGGCCTTAGTGCCCGACTTCAATCTGGGTGATCTGAGGAAAGCAAACATTAGTTTATACGACATCGGCTGATCTTACGCATTTCTGTGGAAGATGCTGTGGATCCTCTTTTCGAGGAGCTATTCGCGGAAGTTTTTTTTTCAGTGCTTTCTTAATCTGGGCCTTCCGGAATGAGTACTCAAAATGGATGAGATTTGATGAATTTTCCTTTCTTCAAATAGACCTTAGCGTATTTCTCTAACCCGAACTTCATTTGAATCTCTTGAGTGTACTCTTTGAAAATGTCTCAAGCTTGATGTAGTTTCTCTTGAATTTTTAGCATAGATCTTAAGGTTATCCATGTAAAATACATTAGCGACCATAAGCTTTCGATTTCCAGGTTTGCCGCAGAGGTACTCTGGGGAATGGCGAAGTGCGAGAGATAGTGGCAATAATGTGAGGCAAAAGAGAAGAGAGCTCAGAGTGTCGCCCTGAAACAGACATTTTTTAAGAGGTAAATCTTTGTGTGATTATACGATGTTTTCCAGACGAGATAGTAAATCTGGGTTTCCAAAGCGGCATTAATCTCTCTATGCATCTCAAGGTGTGTGGATTAACCTTTAAGCTTTCCAACAGACAGATGATAAATCTAACGGAGGTTGAATCGAAAGCTTCTCTGTAATCAATCCAGTCCATTGATAGGTAACGTTAGTAGGATGCTGCATCTTTACAGACACATCTATCGATGAGCAGGTTCTCCCGAAATCCTGCTACGCCTTTCTTTGAGCCGCGTTGTTCGTACATCTCTCGCCACACAGGTCAAATTGTCTGAACAATCCTATAATTTAGGATAGCATGTGAAGATGTCATACAGTGTGTTCAGACACCCTTCTGCCAACCGCTCAGGAATTCGCTCTTCCGACTTCAGATATGAGGAAAAGCGCGGGTCAGATGCGGACTGCCGCTGATGTGGGCGAGTGGACGACAGTGACTGGAGGGTCTTCGAAGAGTCGACATAGGTCAGATGAAAACTGTTGATTTTCTCTGACCTACCTCTCTCACCGCTCCAAACTCCTCCTGGCACCCATATTCTGTCAACGATATGCTGCCTGATGGTCTGCAGGTTTGACAGATATTATGTTGTCAATCACACACTGAATGCGGGACGCTTACTGCCTTGCCCAGCCTATCTTTGTGGTGATTTGATGCATTCGTCTTTTGGTATGATCAACTGTTAGTTTTGCTTTACGGTTTGCGTCTGCCGAAGCTCTCGCTGCATTATAGAAACTACAATTGATAGTCCAGAGTTTGGCTCTTCGGAAGAATCTCCACAAAGCTCGTCATCCAGTTCACCCAGATTTTTGGGCTTGATAGAAACCTGAATGTTGATGTTTTTCCAGGTTCATGCTGGTATCATAGCGTGTGTATCATAGTAGGTATCATAGTGTGTGCTTATCTAAATGATGAAATAACTACCAGGCATAAGTAATTTTTTAACTTTCCGCACTATTCTTCACGAGCTTGGCCCACATCCATAACTTCGTTAATTTATTTTAATCAATCAATTTCAATAAATATAAAAAAAATCAATTGTTGGAGATGTGGGGTTTTTGCGTAGAAATGTTTAATGATTCTACATAGAATGACTGTTTTATTCAAAAATAATATCATTTGTAATTAGTCAATCAATTGTTGTTTCTTTATTTGTATTTTTGGAAATATCTCAACATTGGGAATGTACACAAATTTTGGTCAATTTGATATATTGCTAAACAGATAAAAGGTTTCCAAAGAGATGAACCTACCGAGATATCGATATTAAGACTCGGTCTCCTCGTGATAATATAATGACCCCTGATCCTTTCCGTCCCATTAAAGTTGTAGACGGTACTTCCGAGTTTTTTCCAAGCGCTCACTGTGTATTCGTTCCAAACACCATACCGTCTTGTTGCATAATTTTCGAACCTTGTGATGAACAAAAAAAATATATATATATACACAGGGTGTCCCAGTGCTCAAGATACACTTTTGTATCTTTGAATTCCTCATAAAAAATGGAGTTGAAAATAATAATATAAATTTGTTGTAAAGTTAATAATTAATGAGTAATTAACCATTGAAGTTTAACCAAACGGAAGCATGAGTTAGATGGACGACAGTCCACGAGTCACTGATGAGGGTGTGTGCGCAATAGAGTAATTTTAAATTTTCAGGAGTTTGTGAATATCAATGATGTAACTTCACACGGCAACTAAGCGACGAGATATTAAATCATAGAAAATATATATTTTTCTTCAGAATACACTTTGACTTATTTCAACTTCCTTTGAGTATTTCTAATTCTGTAGAATTCAAAAGAATTCTACAGAAATTTTGAAGTTTTTTTTCCTAATTCTCTTGAAATCTTAATGTAACAACATGAATTGATCTGATTTTCTGCAAGTCTTTTGTTTTCTATGAACTCTCCTGACTTATTCTGAATTCTCTGGTCATTTTTTAATTGTCTGAATTGTTTTAAATTCTGCGGCATATTTTGAATTCCATGAACTTTTTTTTTATTTTTTTTTAATTATCTGAATTCTTTTGAAATTTTCTGAATTACTCGAACTGTTCTGAATTTTTTAATTCTTTTGAGACCACTGAATTCTTTTAATGATTCTTAATTATCTTCGAATTATTAGAATAAATTTTAAGTTACTCTGAACTCCTTCAGATCATTTGAATTTTCTGATTTCTCTTAAAATCTTGAGAATATACGCAGACTATTTGAATACAACATATTTCAGAGAATTCAAAAGAATTCAGATTATACAAAAAATTGTAGAAATTCAAAATAATTCATCGTGTATTGTAAAGGTATTAAGAGAGTTAAAAAACTTTCAAAGAAGTCAAAGGAGTACATGGGGATTCTATGAATTCGTTCGATTTCTACAGAATGCAGCATACTCGATGGAAGTTAAAATAATCCTGAAGAAGTATTTCAGCTGATTTCAGCAAATATGTTCGGTCTTACGGTCAATTATAAAGTCTAAAAATAAAATCATCCGAAATAACATGTATAAAACATTTATTTCTTTAGAAATTCTCAACGTTTCGACCAACACTGCGGGTCTTTTTCAAGAGTCGATACACTTATCTATAATTTAATAAACTAATATAATATTTATGAGCGTAAAGGTCGCATAATTAGTGTCGTAAAAAAGATATTGGTTTTAACAAAAATTAAAAATTAAAACATACCTGAGTCATAGAGTAATGCAATATTTTATATAACAAAATCGTCATTAAAAAATGTTCAAAAAAAATAAAAAGAATAAAAATTTCTTCTAATTGAAGCCTCAAGAATATTGAAAAGGCTCCAATAATTTTTGAAAGTGTCACATAATTGAAACGATGTTCACAGTCGGACGATACAAAACTGACTGTTATGAAAAGTCGTAATTATAGAGGTAGAAAACTTTAATAAACCTCTGATGAAAAGGCGCGCCAAAGCTTGAGAGTAAAATTGAATGAAAATTAGATTGAGTAAAAAGAATTTTTCATAAAAAAAGTTAATGTAAAATGCTTTGATAAATCTGGTTTATATTCAATATTTCAGTTTTTAAATTTATTGAAGTTTTGATATGTTTATTAATAAAAATTGATTCAATAATACGTCTTTCAAAAGTATTATTTTCTCTAGCCAAGATTTTAACATTAACAAAATCAAAAACATGATTAAATTCCCATGAATGTTGTGACAAACCTGTGTTTAAATTACCAATTCTACAATCTCTTTTATGTTCATAAATTCTACTTTTCCATCTCCTGCTAGTTTCACCTATGTAGTGTTTATTACATCCAGAGCATTTTATTAAATAAACCACACCAGACAGATTTTCTATTGTTTCAGAATCTTTTTTGTTACTCAACAATTTTTCTAAAGTGTGGTTATTTTTGAAAAAAAAGTTTATATTAAATTTTTTTAAGGATCTTCTTAACCTTTTAGAAAGACCTTGAACGTATGGTAAGGTAACTTTTAGATCAGCTTTTTTTGTAATTTTCTAACCACTTCTTTTTTTTCTTTTCTATAATTGAAGTGTTGTATATTTCATTTATACGTTCTTTGATGACATTATCTATTAACGGCAAGGGATAATTGTTCAATTGTAAGGTGGCTTTTAATTGGTCCAAATTTTCTTTTCTATATTTTATATCACCTGATTTTACACATATGTCCACCAAACCTTCTATTAAACCTATCTTTTGACTGAAAAAATGATGGGACTCATAATTTAAGTAACAACCGGACCAAGATGGTTTTTTTAAACCAATTCGTAATTAAATTCCCATTGGGTGTTTTTTGAATTTCCAAATCTAAGAAACTTAACGTGTTGTTTTTTTCATGTTCCAAAGTAAATTGAATGTTTTCATCAATACTATTAAAAACATCTATAAGCTCTAAAATGTTGTCAGTTGGAACAATTGTAAATATGTCATCTACATAATGTTTATATAAAATTGGTTTGAATGATAATCTAGACAAGGCTCTTTTTTCAACATCTTCCGTAACCAAGTTTGAAACTATGGCAGATAAAGGAGATCCCATTGGACATCCTGAAAGCTGCTTGTAAAATTTATTATTAAAAGAAAAAACTGTATTATTAAGAACTGTTCTAATAGCAATTAAAATTTCATTTTTTGATATTTTTGTTAAATTTCTATATAAATTCAATTTTTCTTCTATACAATCTAAAGCTAAATCCAGAGGTATATTATCAAACATTGAAACGACATCTAACGATACTAAAGAATGAGTACACAGAAAAAACTGGGAGTAAGAAATGTTGCAGGTAATCATTATTTGTGGGTAAAGTCGGCTAGGGTACAGCGTAATGTCGCGCCGGGTAATTGATAAGTGGCTAAAGTATACCCGAATTTACCCTGGAGGAGGGTGACATGGGCGGAGTGTCACTTGCTGACTTTATGTTTCAAGAACCGGCTATAAACAAATATTTGTCGCATATTTGCGCGTACAAGGCACTCCAAAAGGATGATACTAAACATTAAGTAGCGAATTAATCGCCGAATTTTCGACTTACCACACTTTATTGATCAAAATAAATTTGACAGCAGATACAGCGTTTAAAAGTCGCCATGGTCTTTGGAGTGAATAGGTGTGTTGAAAAAAAAAACACGTAAAGTTTCGGCTAGGGAATTTCCAAAGATATGGTTGTCGCAGCGGAAACTTTCCGGTAGGTATTTGAAACAAATCATTTTCCGTTTCATCGCAGAAATCTGTGCATGTCAATGGTTAATTAGCAATTTTGCGATAATGGGCAGGTACATATTTATTGAAAGTGGCGGATCGGTACTTGCGTTTTCCACAATGTCCTTGAAGAAGATTACTTTTTAGCGACCAGGGTTGCGTACGTAATATACCTTAGGTAATTTACGTCCCTAGTTTTTTTTACATGTTATTTACGTTTTCAATATGGCGACTGCACTTATATGACTGACTTGCTTGGCAGCTTCTTAATTTATTACAAAATGATTAGGGATGACAGATCCAGAAATTTCTTTTCGAAGGAGTTAAATTTGATTTTAAAGAGGGAAAATGGAAGAAATTTTGCTTTTTGCTTTTAAGAACGCAATCACAAAAATGGCGTGTTTTCATGCCTCCATAGACAAACGTAAAAGTACGGTTTTTGAGCGGCGTCTGGCGGTGCGTTGGATGAGTTAGAAAAATAGGGTTCAGTGAGCACGGTGTGACGTAGAGTTCAAAAAAGAGCTTTGTTTGTGCATGCTCCGTGTATTTTTGTAACGCTAGAGTTGGCCAGAGAGAGTCTGTGGTAGGCAAAGATAGAGGGTTTTTTCGATATTAGCGCTCAGAGTGCACTCTGAGCGTGAAGGGGTTCTCAACCGATTTGAAAAAATAGTCTCCTCTTATTGGTTGTGGAATTGCAACAGTATCAAGAGTGTGATATATGCCGTAGTTTTTGGTGAAAATAATCTAGATTGGTTGTGTGTTGTGCAAATTTATTGTGCAAGGGATGCGCGCTAACCGTCTTCGTACTCTGAGATCATTCTCCGTCGTTTTGGCCAGAGCGAAAGTTCAGAGCGTGAAGAAAATACAAAATGTGCGCGAATGTGAATAATTTGAATCCTGATGATCTTTTGGATCCAGCGATAATTTTGGGTGCCTATGATCTTCTTTTTCAAGACGACGATGACGCCAATCTTACAGAGTTTTTTCGAGCGGATGAACGAGAAAATTACGCGAGGATTCAACGTTATTTTGAAGAAACTATACCGTTGTATTCAATGTCAGGTAAATATTATTTTGCATCTTGTAATTATTGACTTTGTCATTATATTTATATCGCTAAGATGTGCTTTGGAACAAAACTTGTTTGTTTTCTTTCACGTTTCTTTCACGTAATCGTGAAGTGAATAATGTATCCATCAATCAAAAAATAAAACAATTTGTCGGGATGATATTTTAAATATCGCCTCTTCAATATAACCTCGAACTGAAAATAGAATTGATAAAATTGGATGAATAAAAGAACAAATTTTGAAAGTTGGATGTTACAACGTAACAATTAATTTTATTTTATTTTCAACGAAGCGGCTTGAGTATTAAATCTGTTTTCCATGGTTCGTCATTTTTAAAAGAGTTTATTGTACTTCGTTAGATTTACTACGCATTTGTATCCCAATCTTAAGAAGGCTTTATAATCAGTCAAGATTCAGTTCTCGAAATTTGTAAATTGCAGAAATAACCTTGGTTCCTTTTAAGCCTCTGAAATTTATAACTGAGCAGATGTTCGTCAACTGCAGAGATTCTAGTAGATCTTTAGTTTAGCTCATTGTATGTTTTTCATTTTTGTCGCCTCTTTATAACTCAATCCTAAACTGCCTCT
>CAKNXH010059873.1:79982-97180 GCA_932178445.1 Andricus quercusramuli | reverse complement strand
AAATGACCGCCAATTTTTTTCTTCCATCAAAATGGCCACCCTCTTATATGTACGTACATACTCATAACAAGGTACTTTGATGAAGTTTGATTTTTCAGCACAAACATTTCCACTTTCATTAAGATATTATAAAACCAAAATGGCGAAAATACAAAGAAAATATTTTTTGGGACAAAACTTTGACAAGAATGGTTCATATCATACAGTCCTGATTGTTGACGGTTTCGAGAGTCCCGATTCACCCTAGAGGCCAGTGAGGGTACCCCCGACACGGATGGTAAAGCGGGACTGCAGTGTAGTTTTACTTTGTTGTACTTCTAATTTTTTTTGTACTTCAGTGTGCTGTTTGATGAATTTCTTGTGATTTAATGTATTTTCTGTGTCTTCTCTGCTGGGAGAAACCAATTGGATTCAGAATTGGACGGTTCAATTGGAAATCTGAGTGGAAAAATGGTAAGGAAAACCAATTGGACATACCAGTTGACAGCGTGCATTTTTTAATAAAAGTTTCTGCTTAAATGACTTGTTTTTTTCCAAGGTACAACTTCGTATAGTATCGTACAATTTTGGAATCTCTTGAATATTTATTTTATGAATATTTATATTTTATTTATTTTTTTTTATATTTCATTTTTTTTTTTCATTTATTTATTTAAATTTATATTTCTTAAAGCGTCGTAGACGTTATCCCAAATTTAAAAAATCGTGTGAAGTTTCTGAAATTCTGTCACTTATAAACAATTCAAAAGCAAGTTTAGAGAAACATTTCTGCATTAATTGAAACATGAACTTATCAAACCGATACATAAACTTACTTCAGCTCATCGATTCTGTACAGGTATTTAAACACTCTCTAAATATTCTGTGAAAGCTGAAGAACTGAATGACAACCCTTTGCGAATAGATGGAAATCGAAATAGTTGGAGGAAGAAAAAGACAAGTTTTGCTTCGCGGTAGAGACGAACACCATAAAGTCCGAGGAAAAGAGCGACTCCGTTGTCGCTCTTTTCCTCCAACTTCACTTTGTTCGTCTTTACAGGTGAACGAAACTTGTCTTTTTCTTGCTCCAACTGTTTTTTGATCGCACTTTTCCTGGACATTGATAATTTTCCGACTCTTGCTCTAGGTGCCTCATATGGTATACGATAAAAATGCATCGGGTAATAGTTCGGATAAAGTACAGGATCCGACATTTTTAGCAGGGTAGCTTCTGTCTAGGATTTTAACAAGATCATTCTTACTTCTGCGGTCCCGGATGACTTGAAGTCTGTGCACAGCTCTAGGTCTCTTCTTTCGTCCACCTGAACGTGCACTGTTATACAGTGGACGTTCAGGTGGACGAAAAAAAATTACTCCCGAGATATTCGGGAGAGCCGGATATTCTTTGTAGATCCAGATTTCTTAAATATCACGGCAGTGTACATAAGTCGGACAAGAGGAGCCTCAGTGCCGTTTAACTAGGGACTCGGGTTACCACCCATGTTATTATTCTTGTTGTATTTTTCATGTTGAAAAGGTTCATTTGCAAACTAGCACATTTGATCCTTAGAGCCTGATTTTGTAATAGTGCAATAGTGATTCATTCGTGTAATTGTTAATAACAATGGAAAGGAGTATTTATGCTGCCAAGGGATCAGGACGGTAAAACGTTGCTACAAAAATATAAGGCTATACGGGACAACACAATCGTAGCGAGCTATCAGTTTACGGATTACACGTGTATCTTTCGCGTCATCTTTTCCTTCCACTTTCTCCCTTTTTTTTAAACAATTAACAATGTTTACTTTTGCTTACTATGTTGTTCAACAGCAAGAGCATTTTGAGAGCATATGTCACTCCATTATTTATTTAAAAAAGCACGGCCCAGAAGAGATGAATAGAAATTCAGCGAGGGCGTGATTGGACTCTTTAGAGAAAACGTGGGCAGAAATGTACGTCATAAATGACATCATGATTACTAAACAAATTGAGAACAAGAAAAGCCATTATTAAAAATTAGCGGTTTTTCCTCAAGCTGAGGTAAAATACCTAGCTTTAAAGGCTCACGTAAAGGGGTACCTAGATACTGTTGAAACTTAAGTCACAACAAGGGAATGCGGTTCGGTTCGTCACGATACAAACAACTTTAATAATCGACCAATTTTCCCCGATCCGGGATTGCCGAAATTTTGCACAATCTCTTTGTCTGCAATTTTTGTCACGGCCTCGCAAGAAGTTCACCAACGAGCCACCTTGTCGTTTCACATCTACTATGCTTGATTTGTATCTGAGACGCCTGTTCGGATATACTCAACAGGAAAATTACGCGAAAGAAATCCGTCAGGTCCAGAAGCGGCTCTACCTGGTAAACGGAAGTCCATTGGCTGAACTTTTTCCTTCCTTGGATGATAATGGCCTGTTACGTTTGCATGGTCGTCTGTCTCGCTCCCTTCTAGACTAAGAGGCGCGATGTCCGTGTATTCTTCCCAATGACTTTCTGTTAAAATCTTCAGTCATCAGGAACGGCCATGAGCTTATAAAGCAAAGAGGTACACAATTGACACTCTTATATCTTCGGAAGGAATACTGCACCTTGTCGGCCCGCTTCGCAGTGCAACGGGTGTTGAACCGTTGTATGACATGCGCTCGACATCGGGCGTTATCTTGTACTCAGGTTATGGCTTTGTTGCCACCCTTTAGGGTCAAACAAACTTCACGACCTTTTGCTGAGACTGATCTTGACTACGCAGGTCATATCTGGACACATGCCTAAAGATGGAGTTACACGATCTATGAAATTTACATTGTCAGCTGCGTATGTTATGCTACTCAAGGTGTTCATGTGGAGGTCGCTTCCAATTGTACTGTGGATGCATTCATCGCCGCTTTCAAAAGATTCTCAGCACGTTAAAGAGTTTGTAAGACCTTGTCTAGTAACAATGGCGCCACTTTTTTGGGAGCTGATCGACAAAAAAGACAAATTTTTTGGCAGCATCAAATGAGCCAGTTTGTTCCGTCAAACACCATATCTGGCCAGTTTTGGGTGACCCTACTCTTACTTTCGAGATAATGAAGAAGTTCCATTGCTCAGTCATAAGCCTGTATGAAGTCGTGACCGATTCAATCATTAAAGGACGACCACAATGACCTCGTCGCCTCAACCCCAGCTTTATTCCTCGTTGGATCTTCCCTGCACACCGTGCCTGAATCTTCTCTTCTAAATGATATACTCAGTCCATCTGCGCGTTGGCAACTCCTAGCGCAAATGTATCTGACTATCTCGATGAGATGGTCTACCGAGTATCTACGCAAACTTCAAGTTCGTTCGAAACGGCAGCAGCAGAAACCTTCTGTAAAAGTCGGAGATCTTGTACTTGTGCTTCCACTAAAACTTCCTCCTACAAAATGGCGTTCGGCCGTGATAATTGAAGTTTATCTACGCTCTGATGGTCAAATTCTTTCAGTATCTCTCAAAACTGCAGCAAGTAAATTAAATTGACCAGTTGTAAAACTTGCCAAACTTTCTGTTTCAGATGAAACATGAGGTATTGTAATTTCCTGGTTCACAATCACCTCTTTCAAGGTAAGCGCATACCTTCTGAGGCTCACTACAAGCACTTGTCACGTTCTGCGAAGGATGTGATATTCTGGATATTTGTGATATCTCACGAGTGTAGACGTAATGTTCAAGACTTAAGTGAGATCTTCTCACTTCCGCAGTCGCGAGTGACTTCGAGTCAGTGCACGGCCCGAGCTATCTTTCGTCGTCCACCTGAACGTCCGCTATACAAGTGTACAAAGGTCGAACGAGGGGAATCGCAGTACTGTTCTACTCAAGATTCGGGTCAGTGACTGAAGGTGCAATAAACAGACTTCTCACAGCTTCACTAGCTGACACTCTACTTGTCAGTTCGGTGACTGCTATACATACCGCTTAAATCTGTACCCCACGATTACTGTGGCTACTCCCGTGACTACTTCCGGACAGCTTCAGACTTTTGGTGATCCCACCATGATCGAAGAAACGCCAGTCGCTGCAGTTGACTGCCGTTTTTTTTCCCACTGGAATATAACTACTTCGAGACTAATTCAGACTGCTAGTGAATCTCAGAAACATTTCCATGCTGGATTGGAGGTAGTAGTCAGGAAAATACTCAGTGCACAGCCACTTGGTCTGCTACACCTGTTTTCAAGCCACGTTATTCGTTCATCTCTCTCCACACAGGTCCAATTCTCCACATAATCCTGTCGATTGGGATAGCTCCAAAGATTTTATGCAGCGTGCTTAGAAAAGTTATTAGCCTGTAATTCTCTGGATTGAACATGTCGCCTTTTGTTCGGTAGGAGTACAGTGTGTCATAACGACAGCCACTACGAAATGGGCGTTTCCTACTTTAAATATAAGGATGAGATGCGGGCCAGATTTTGGTGTGTAGAAGTGAACTTTCTCAAACAGAAAATCTTAATACCATCTGCTCTCACATCGGAGAAGTTCTTCGTGCCCCTAGGTGCTTTCTTTACCTCTTCGGCAGTGATTGATGACAATTTCTCCTTATATGCTATGATGTTGTCGCAAAGGTCCGTAAAGCAATTGATATTCTCAGTGTCTTCCTTCAATTTCAGTGGTGGGATCTTGTAATCCTCTCATCAAAAACTTCCTCCCGCTCCTTTGCTTGATTGTCAGCAGCTTTGATTTGTTCAGTATGTGATGGCAGATCCTCAGTTCGTGGGCGAACACCACATGAGATGAATGATAATGGTTTCTCAAGTATGTAAAAGTGTGCGACACGTGGACGTAGTAGGTATACTGCACGTATACAATCTAAATTTGTCTTTGACGTGGTGGTCGACCAATAATTGCCAAATGAAGGTGACTGGGACTAGTGAGCCCGAAGACCCAGCCCCCAGAACTTAACTTAATTCGAATTTCCATCCATGTTTGATCGCATATAGATTGCATTTTTGATCACTACATTTTGAGAATCAAATGAGCTTTCCGCAATGATTGATGCAAAACGTGCTGGAGCACTGGGAGTTTCTAGCACCGCAGAGTGTGCATACGCGCCATGAAGCCTCCGTGGACAGGGATAATACTCGCATCGTAGCAGACTATCAAGTCAACTTGAGTTGATTCGTCGACTCACAATGTGCGCGTTCCGCCAGTTCGTCATCGTATGCTCGAACAGTAACAACTTTTTTTGTTAATATTGAAAAAACTAACACGAATGAAGGGTATATTCCCCGATTGCGCATAGTAGAAGAGGAAGAACAAGGCTGGAAGAATTTGCAGAGTCAAATTTTAATAACAACAAGAAATTTAGTGACTCTCAGGAACTAAATGACGATGATATAACCAATAAAATACGGAACACTTGTCTAAAAAGAAATAACTTTTTTGACGATCAATGTGAATTCTATAATATTATGGTTGTAGATGGAGCAGAATTCATGTTACTAACATGTTATAACATAGAATTCCAACAACAGATGATTTCCAAATTTTGTCACGACAGTATCCTTTTCCACCGGTTCACAAAAAAGTGATTACAAACAAGTTGGCAAACTATTAGATAACGGTATTACTAAAACCTCACATTCACCACATGATACTCCCGCCTGGATAGCTTCTGAGAAACTTGACTCAAAAGGAGATGCTTACCCATTGACTTACGTAAGCAACATACTTGATTCACTAGGATCTGCAAGATACTTTTTAGTATTTGACTTAGCCACTGGATTCCAGCATATAAAAATAAACCATAAGGATTCCCATGAAACTGCATTTTCTACACCACAAGGTCACTACGAATTTGGCAGAATCCTCTTGGGATTAAAGTCAGTCCAGCCACCTTCCAAAGGTTAATGGATTTAACTTCAACAGGATTACTTGGAACCGAACTTCTTGTATATCTCGGCGATATTTTTATATATCCTGATAGTCTAGAGGAACACGGTAGGAAACTTAATAATCTAGCCGAGTGGTACATAACTTTGAATTTTGGTGTACACTGATCGCATGATTGCAAGTGACTGCAAGTAATTTCAAGTGAATGCAGTGAATTCAGGAGATTGCGATTGAATGCAAGTGAATGCAGTAATTTCTAGTGATTGCAAAGTGAATTTCAAGTGACTGCAGTGATCCAATAGTGAAATCCGAGTGATTGCAGTGATTTCGCGGTGAATAGTGAGTGATTTCAATTATTTGTATGTTGAAAAAAAGCTCGAAACTTTGAGTTGGCTCGAGGCTTCATAACTCGAAACTGCTGAAATCGTACGATGAACATTTTTTATATCTACTTTCTAGACTGATTCAGATATACTTCGACGCTGAGAAGTCAAAAAGGTAATTTTTAAAAAGCATTTCATTTTGCTCAAAAAAACGTTTGTGAGTATCCTTTTCCTGATTCTTATAGTATTATACAAATTTCATGTTGTATTTGTACTCTTTTTCAAGACGCATTGATTTACCTATTTACGAACCTTCGACGATATTTTATGATCCACCAATACCGACTTATGAATTTAGAAAAATTATTTACAGAAAAACTTTTTTAGTATTTAGAATATAACACTAGTGTGACTAGAAAAGATGGTTCTTGTAAGAAGACATATTTTTATAGTTTCCCTGATTTTCTGGAAATATGATTTTTAGAAAGACAGCAACATTAACTTGAAAAGTATTGAAAGTGGCAGTTTTTTATTTTGTTCCCGGGTAAAACTTACAAATATGGGATTGATCAATCATTGACTTTCAGAAGTATAGATATAAGAAGATAAGACATAATAAATCGTGAACGACAGATCGTCCGCAAATTAAAACATTTCGTGACTTAAATGATTTCTTGAGAAATAAAGTTTGTAACGAATATTGTTCGCGAGTGTAATAAAAAAGCCAGTTAATAAATTTTTCGAGTTTCAACAAAATTCGTTCCATGTTTCTCTCGCGAAATCTACATCGAAGTAAAAATTCAACGGTTCAGTTTTCCAAGTAGATCGAGATTCCTTAAAGCAAGAAGATGTATATAATAAGAAGCTTATATTCTTCTTATTATTTTCTATATGTGGGTAAGATATCCAGTAATTTTTCATTCCTGACCATAGTATTATTATTGCATGGAAAATTTGACTTGTTTATTATTTATATAAAAGCCATAATGTTATATTTTTAATAATATGAGGAAATTATTAAGTTTTGCTAAATTTAGAAGTTGCAACAAAGATTTATTTTTTTCATGCTGTGAAAATCAGGATTCTGGATCTCTAATTTGATGTATTTCGGGTATTCAATATCATCATCAAATACAACGCTTGTACTTATTTCATATTATCCTTTTATTCTGTACCTTCACCTTCATAGCTATACCTACTATAGCCATACATTCCCTATACTTTAGGCATACTTTATTTATACTTCTGAAATACTTGAGCTATACTTTACAGATATACATCAGCTACACATGAGCTACACTTCAGCTATACCTCAGCTATACTTCTAAGATATACTTCAGCTATACTCTTACTATACTTCGACTATACCTTGTTACACTTTAAATATATTAAAGCCATACATCCCCCATACATAATTCAAATAGACATGAAGTATGGGATCGTCTTATATACTATGCTTTTATTATCCTATCTGAGAGACGAAACCTATACGATTTCCCAGATGTTTTCCTAGATCAATCCCATACAAAAATTTTTTAAACGGGTTATTGAGAAACTTTCTTCTAGGAGGAAGTAAACTTGTTTGATATACCTATGATGAAGCAAAGTGTTCATGAATTAATTAAAAAGAAAGCTCGAAGGAACATATAGTTTTTTTTACATCTCAAGTAATTAATAGTTTATTAAAAAATGTACTCTCATAAACTGAATTGTAGCTTATTAGTCGTGAACAATAAGCCTCCCTAAACTTTCGCAACCTTCAAAACAAATTGGAAGGACAAAAAATATAAATAAATGTCGTGATCAACTGACCATGCAAAAAGATAATTACGTTTATGTTATCGATCTGAATGAAACGCCCCGTGTCAATGGATCAAAGGCATGAGCAAAGCAATTAGTATTGTCCAGTTTGAACAATTTACATGGAAGAATGGTGAAAGAAGTTGAAAAGGGAAGTTATTATTATTTAGCATGAAATTATCATTTTCTTTGTTACATGCATTAGCAACAAAAGTGAATCTACGATCAATAAGTTTTGCAGGGACTTTACAAATCAATCATATACAATTGGAAGAAATTATATTTACATTTGATACCGTTTTTTTTTTCGATTCATCTACAAAGATTATAGTTGTTTACAATGTCATCTCACCTATGGTGATCAAAGACACACCCACCATAGCTTTCGAGAAAATATCAATGGGCATTGTTGGAATTGTACAACAATTGTGGCAATTGTGCCAGCAATAAATTTGGGAAATGTGTACATTCTTACGATACCAGAGAATTTTACAAAATACTCCCTTGTCATCTCTCTTTTGAACTTCCAAGGTAGCACAATAGCCGTCGTTCCGTGAAAACATTTATTTATTTGTATATTTGGATCCCTTAAAGGAGTAATAGCAGATCAAGTTAAAGATTTTTTGAGCAATCTGTTAAAAAGACTAGCAAAACGTTTTCTAATCAGATAATTTTGAATCATGGCTTTTCATCGGCAATCGAATCACGTTTCAGGAGAAGACCTCGAACAATTTGGTTTTAAAAACTCGAAATGAGACGATTGACTTGAAAAAGCAATTTTCTCATGCAACACTAGCGTACATGAAGGCACGAAATGCATTTTTCATAAATTAGTTCTTGGTAAACTAGCTCGTGAATCTTGCAGCAAACCCAAATCACAACATGAAAAATTGTGTCTTCTGTTTCCGGCATGAAAGTATTAGGTGGTGGTGATTTTGTGGTGCCAATTTCAGCAAATTTGCAGTGAAATTTGAGGTGAGTTGATGGGAGAAGTTTCTTTGAAGGTTTTTTGAGAGCGAGATTGTATCTAGAAAATAATGGAAGTGAAGAGGTTTATAATTATTCATAAGATTGAGACTGGTTTGAGTAGACTGCGAGATTAGTTTGCTTCGTATAAGGAGCATAGTGGCGTAACAGGTGCAGCAGAGTAGCGGCAACTGGGTGAGATACGGAGAGAGTAGCACGGAAGAAGGTACGGTAGCACGTTGGAGTAGCACTGTAGAGATAGAATTCACGCAAGTTACGTAAGGCGATACGGACAGAAGTTGAGGGTGTCGAGTTTTGGTTCAATGGACCCGCTCAGGAACAGGAAGAGGGATAGGGCGGAGAGAGGAAGTAGTGAAGATGAGGTAGAAGCAGAATCAACCCTTTAAAATCTGAAAATATACAGAACGCCACCGAGTAAAGATCAAAATGGAGCGGGGGAGAAAGAAAGAATGGAATGGGAAATGGAAGAACTTGAAGCTAGAATAAGGAAAGGAGTTCGTATGTTTGGGATATGCTTTGCAAACGAATGGAAAACATTGAGCTCATGTAAGAGAAAGGACAAAAAAAAGTGGCAGAGGTGATGAAACAAATATGGCGAATAGGAAAAGGAAGGTTAAAAGGGACTGGACGAAAAGAATATGGTTATTTGATACGCTGGTATGGTCTGTATGAGGTTCTGGAGCGGAGTTATGAGGATGGAAGAAAGGAAAAGAGATTGAGAGTTTACAAAAAGGTTATATAAGATGGACTCTAGGGGTAGACTAAAGGATACCTGGATATATGGTGAGAGAGAAAACGCGAAGGAATGAATTAAGCACTAGTGCAGAAAAGAGGGCACGGCAGTTTGAGATGAAGCTAAGGAAGTGAAAGGAAAGGGAGTAAGAGAAAAAGTGTTTGGAAGAGGTAGAAGAAAGAAGAGGGTGGGCGATAGAACTATCAAGATGGGAAGAAGTAAGAAGGGAGTTCTTTAGTGCTAGAGTTGTAGAAGAGGGCAATGGAGTGAGTTATGAAGAATTTGAGAGAAGGGACAGGGACAGACAATTAATGGAAAGGATGTGGGATGATTGTGGAATTAAAATATAATGAATGATATAAGATGATAAATAACAGGACTGAAAACGTATTTATACAAGGCATGAGGAATGAAAGATAGATAAGAATAGCAAGATTTAGATTATAAATAAATAAATGAGTTTATTTTCAATATGATTTTTGATACAGTAGATGTTACATAAGTTGTAGGTTGATGTTCCAACGTACTAACGACTAACCATCTTATCTTTTTATCGATAAACGAACTCAAAACATGAGAATTTGTAAAATATAACTTATATCCTAAAAGGGTTTAGTTTTCTGGAAAAAACTAAGAACAAGAAAACCAGAGTAGCTTAAAATAGTTTGTTGCATTACTGTCAACTACGTAGTATGTAAAGATCGCAATTACATAATATAATTTTCACACGTCATACAGGATGTGCATTATTCTTTTATGTTTGAACCTTGCAGGTTCGTATGTAACATTTTTTACAAGATTATTTCTATAATTTGAAATTCTATCAAAGTACTTGGCTGATAGTCTTCTTACGTAGTCTTCAATGTATTCTAGACGTAGACATATATGCATATCCTGCATCATGGTATATCTATTGAAGTTTCCTATAAGCCTTAAAAATTTATTTTGGGTTATTTGTAATTTTCTATAATTAGTATCGCAGGTGAAGCTCCATTCAGGGCTTGCGTATGTGATGCATGGTCTAATTATCATTTTATAGACAGTTAGTTTGCTACTAACATTTAAGCTTTAATTTCGATTAATTAGTGGATATAAAGTTACTAATTTTCCGGTAGCTTTTTGAGACAATATGTTTATATGTTTTGTGAAAGTAAGTTTTCGGTCGAATAAACAGCCCAAACAGATAACATTATCTGCCCAATTAATATAAGTATCTTGAATTTTGATTTTCTCCTGTATGACAGGTCTTCGCTTTGTAAATATAATAGCTTGAGTTTTATTTGGGTTTATTTTTATTTTCCATTTGTCGAAATATGAAAGTACTTTGTTAGCAGCTATTTGTAATCTTTCGGTGATGGTATCTGTTCTGTATGCTGATGTGAACAGAGTCTTATCATCAGAAAATAGAGCTTTATTTACATGTTTAGTGTGAGGAACATTGTTTGAATGTATAATGAATAATTGAGGTCCGAGGACCGATCCTTGTGGTACTCCTGAATGAGTTTCTTTGCACATAGATTTTACATTTTTAATTATGACATACATTTCTCTATTTCTAATATAGGAACTTATGAGAGCTATGAGATAGGGTGGAGAACCTTAATTTATCAATTTGGATATTAATCCATTAATCCAAACTGTGTCAAAAGCTTTTTCTACATCGAAAAAAAGTGCTCCAGTATGCGTTTTGTTATTATCTTATCGGTAATGTGATTTGATAACCTAACAAGTTGATCGACAGGACTATGACCTTTTCTAAAGCCAAACTGTTCTTTGATAATTAGGTTGTTTGCTATTAAAAATTTATCAATCCTTCTCTTGATAATTCTTTCAGCTATTTTACTTAATTGAGAGAGGAGACTTATTGGCCTGTAACTAGTTACTAGTGTGGGATTTTTGAGTGGTTTAGGTACCGCTATCACTTCAGCCTTTTTACATAAATTAGGGAAATGACCCAATCTAAAAATTCCATTTACGATACCAGTTAACATAACAATAGCTTTGCAAGTTAAGATTTCTAACATAATACCAGTAAGTCCATCATTTACGATATTTGTTAACAGTGTTAAATACTTTTTTCTCATAATTTTGAGAACCAAGGTTTTCATTTACCTTACTGACTGAAGAGAAATAATTAACAAGAGCCAAAGCTTTATCTCCATTTTTATAGCAAATTTTTTGAGTAATAGCAAGTGGAGGAATTTCAATTTTCTTTTTTGTGAGGGCTTTTGTTAGTTTCCAAAGTGATCCATCAGAGGGTTTACAAGTTTTGAGTGTTTTTTTTTTTAGAGAATTCCAATTTTGGATGAATTTGTGAACTAACTTTTGAATTTTTGACAGATTTGTTTTGTTTTTGATACTTCTACTTTGCTGAAACTTTTTCCGTAATCTATTTTTGAGCTTAATACATACTTTAATATTATTTGCAAAAGGTGAGTTATAAAGTTGTAAATTTTTGGTAGGTACATTGTCGCTAGCCGCTTCACTTATAATTTCAGTAAGTTCCTGTACTTTTCCTTCAATTTGGGATCTTGTTTTCAAATAGAAATTTAAGTTTATATTTTCATCGATTTGCTTTTTATAGCTATCCCATTTAGCATTTTTATAATCGTATATTCTTGGCATGGGAGTTAAGACGACATTTGTATTTAGATTAATAATAACAGGGTTATGATCGGAATTCAGGATTTGGAGAGTTGAAGGTCTATTATAGTTTCTAATGTTTTTTAGTAAGAATAAGTCAAGCACAGTCGGTCGTCCAATTTTAGGGAAATGAGTGGGAAGTTCTGGAGCAGCAATTTGAGCCCCAAGGCCTAAAAATGCATTAATTAGTTATATCCCGCTTGCATTATTTGTGAAACAATTCCATTGTAGATGTCTTGCATTCAGATCCCCCATTACAAAAACTTTACTGCTTAAATGGAATATTTTGATTAGGTCACTTTTACACACTTTATTTTTTGGTGGTATATAGACCTGTAAACCAACAATTTTACTATTTTTGTCTAATAACTCGACACCAAATGCTTCCATGTTAGCCAGTTTTGGTAAGCTAATTTCATTATGTTTAATTTTATTGTTGACTAACAGAGCAACTCCTCCTCCAGCACTATTCCTATCAGTTCTATAGATTGAGTAGTTTGGAACTTTAAATTTAAACTTATGATCAATTCTAGTTTCACTTATACCTATTATATCCACTTTCAAATCACTGATGACATTTTTTAATTCATGAATTTTAAATTTGATAGGATTTGCATTCCATGATAGGATTTTTAAATTACCATTTGAATATTCCATCACTCAAGTAAAGACAAAACCACCTCTAGGATATAACTAAGTCTAGTGACACCGTCGTTGGTACTTTTGATTTTTGTAACAGTAGTTTTAGCTATACTAAGGATTTTACTTACATTAATATTTTCTAGGAAATGTTTTAAATCCTTAAGCAAGTCCCCAAATGAGAGGTCAGGGTTGTTATTTGACTTTTCGGATTTGTTGGTAGTTCCTTTGGCTGCATCACTATACTGAGTCGAATTTGAGTTGTGCTTTATTCCGCTTGGCTGGAAAGGCTCATTTTCTGTTGGTTTTCTAGGCGCAACTGACACATTTTTGTTTTTTTGTTTGTTTTCTTTTCCATTATCAGTCAGTTCAGCTTTAATGTCCTCAGTTTTTACATTTGGAGGGATGCCTTTAACTACCGTCTTCAAAGTTTTGAGACTAGGGAGTGTATAGGTGTGGAATTCCACTCCAGATCCTTTAAATTATTCCAGCATTCGTTTATAGTCCTCCTCAACTTTAGTATAAACAATGATGCGATTTTTTTTTATCGAATTTCAATATCCTTGGCTAAAGTCTTCTTAATTTTGTTTATAGTTTTTTGATGGTTTTGTACATAACTATACACAACTATAGGTGGAATTTTATTTAAGGTGTCATGTTTTTTAGCTTCGATAACATCTGTGCTTCCCTCTTTATCATCAGTATCGTTCGCTTCAAGGGCTTCGTACATGTTATCAGTTTTGATGTTAAATTCCTGCATATTAGATCCGTTATTGGTCCTACGCCTTTTTGATGCCGGTTTTAGGGTAACCCATTCGTCCAGCGTCGTAATTTTTTCAGGTCGAAAGTTCATTTTCACTTTAATCCGTCTTCCTTCAGATGATTTTGGAGTTTGGAACAGCACTTAGCCCGTTTATGGAACAAACGCTGCTCAGGATCTGTTATTAATCACAGCACTGGGTAAACACGTCTGCTTTCTACTCGATACGCGGGTATGGTCTGTATTAGGTTCTGGAGCGGAGATATGAGGATGGAAGAAAGGAAAAGAGATTGAGAGTTTACAAAAAGGTTATATATGATGGACTATAGGGGTAAACTAAAGGACACCTGGATATATGGTGAGAGAGAAAACGCAAAGGAATAAATTAAGTACTAGTGCAGAAAAGAGGGCACGGCAGTTTGAGATGAAGCTAAGGGAGTGAAAGGGAAGGGAGTAAGCGAAAAAGTGTTTGGAAGAGGTAGAAGAAAGGAGAGGGTGGGCGATAGAACTATCAAGATGGGAAGAAGTAAGAAGGGAGTTCTTTAGTGCTAGAGTTGTAGAAGAGGGAAATGGAGTGAGTTATGAAGAATTTGAGAGAAGGGACAGGGACAGACAATTAATGGAAAGATGTGGGATGATTGAGGAATTAAAATATAATAAATGATATAAGATGATGAATAAAAGGACTGACAAAGTATTTATACAAGGCATGAGGAATGAAAGATAGATAAGAATAGCAAGATTTAGATTGGGAAATGAGGTAAGGAAAGGGATGTATTGAGAAAAGAAAGGAACTGCAGAATGTGTGAATGAGAGGAGGAAACGTGAAAGTATTTATGGGAAGAAAGTAGTAGATGAATGGGAAATGAAGGAAGCTGGTAAGATTCTAGGCAAAATGGCAAAATTGATGTAGAAGAGAAGTGAAAGGAAAATGAAACGGAAGTCGCTTGGATTGGAAGCGTAAAGATATGTAGATAATGGTAATGCTTATGTAATAGCGTAAGTAGATTAAGATGGTATGCGCTGACTTGGTCGTTCTTGCTCCCTCTCTCCCGATCGCTCGCTCACTCATTCGTAATTATGCTATCTTAAATATGGAAGTTAATTTCTAAATATAAGAATGACTGTAAATAGTTGTAAAGATTTGTGAATGGTAAGGATAAAATAATATAAAGCATGCAGATGCAAATGGCTTTGTGAGAAACGAAGGACATGTAAACCCTCACGGGACACATTAGGGATGAAAAAAACTTGAAGAATTGCTAACATATGACGATGACTGCATAAAATTTGTAACAATACTTAATGAAACGAGAGCACAAGCGAGAGAAAACCTTATAACCTCAAAGAAAAATATAAGCTATACTCTGTACAGAAAAAAACCCTAGAAGCAATAATTGGGGACCGTGTACTCCTGTTGAGAGGGAAAAAAGATATTAGGAAAAGGAAACGTGAAAATCATTATTGAAGAAAAACCAACAGTAGTGCATGTTCACAGACTTGAAACATCTTACATCAATATTCAAAAATAAAAACAAATGCATCCTTTGCGTCTATTTTACGTGGATCAGGTACAATGCCAACGTATCGGCTCACTGATAACTGTATTTTATCATGAAATCGATTTATTTAGAACCTGGCCATATTTGGTCCACACAGGGCTTTTGGATAGGAATAAACCCAATATTCCCAATTGGGGGACAAATCTCACAAACCCGAATACAATTCTTGTAATAATGACAGAAGTCAAGAACCAAGAAAGAAATTCCTATAAAAGGTTAATCCTGTGTTTAAGAGTCTCAAGCTATGATACTTTAGCAGCTGTTCTAGCACACATAGACTGAAATTTAAAAAAATAATAATACTAAAGAAATAAAATATACAACGAAAATACAGAAAATCGATCAGTATTTATTTCAGAGTTGACATGATTATCATGTGTCTATTCTTATTTGAAAGCCAAATATTTGGCTGCGAAGGAATAAAATTAATACAGAATAATATTCAAGTGTCCCACAAAACTTCCACATTTTAACCCATAACGCTATCGTAACAAAAAAATTCTCCACCGAATATAAATAATTTTGATCTAAATAATGAACAAAAAATTTTAACTTTTTGAATTGAAAGATTTTACCCTAAAAAATAATATTCAAATCACTTTCAACGACAATATTTTTCACGTTTACGAAATTCCGAATCGGAATCATCCTCTAGTACATCAAAAGGTACGGTATGAACGGTTTAAAAAAAAGCATCAAATGTGAATACAAAGCACCAAATCAATATGATGAAATCTTTAACAAAGATGTTTATATCTTAGAAAACTACCTCAATGATGGAAACCCTGCTGAAGTACGCTCACGCACCACAAGATATTCAAAACTAAAGTAATGTGAAATCCTTGTAAAAGTTGAATCACATTATGATACCAAAAAATTTCTTAATTCTCGAAGAAAATGAATCTACGCAAATCCGGTCAGCCATGCCATTAGTAATGCCAAACTATACCACACGAGTTGCACACACTATTTTTCATCACGAATGTGAGGAATATGCACTCTTCGGATTTTATCCGCACGAGCAAAGCGAGTGCGGAATATCGTCGGGGGGGGGGGGGGGGGCGCGGGGGGGTGGGGGGGGCCGGAGCCACCCGAGAGGAAAAACACCCGAATCAAAAAGATAATTTCAGATGCCGATGGAGAATTGGCCTTGTTTTACGAAACAAACGCACCTAACCTGAAACCTGCTGTGGGCATATTTAAGTATGATATTTAGATCTAAAAGGTTTTTTTTATTATGATTACATATAATTAATATGAATATTCATATTAATCATATCAATATTATTTGTTTTTTTTTTATACTTACTTTTTGCATCCACGACACAAAAAAAACTGTTGTTTTGACATTTTGAAGATGATAACGTTGAAGTTAGTAGAAGGTTAGTTGCGTTTGTTTCGTGAAAACACGGCGAAGCGTGTGATTTTTCTTACTGAAACACGGTGGAGCGTGCGATATTTCTTCTAAAATACGGAGCAACGTGCGAGCATTGCAGGACGCACGCTATTCGTACGGCATGCACAATATGCCACAATGAGCACGGAAAACAGATGTGAAATATGGCATATTCCGTGCATGCGTGATGAAAAAATTCTTTCAGAAGAACGACCAGAATAACAAGACTATAATCATCTAAAATTTCATGTGAAACACGCTAATCTCTTATTTTCTTATTTTTTCAGCCGCTCGAGAAGCAAATTGAGTTACCCACGTGTCATCAAAGTTTCTCTAATAATATTCCTTGTTTCCCAAACAAGGTCAACTCAAACAATACCCAAATACGAAATACCCGCAGTTCTCATTCGCAATTAATTTCCTTAAACAAATTTCCAAAAAAGAAGTAAATATAACACTTAAATTGAAGATAAAAATACTGCTGACTACCAAAGTATTGCAACAGATATATATATATATATATATATATCT
>CAKNXH010059873.1:64300-74982 GCA_932178445.1 Andricus quercusramuli | reverse complement strand
GCCTTGGCATATTTTTGGCACGCGGGTATGGCTTTAAGGTTACGAACCAGCGATAATTTCGCACCTCCAAGAGCACCTATCACAAGGAACCGAGAATTCGATTACGAATACAGTTCTTTTCTCAAAGTCTTGGAGAACAACGTCAGGCCTCGAGTGCGCATCGACACCGTGAGAGCGACAGAGGTGGTAATAAAGTACTCTTAGGGCCGCATTATGTCTATAGATATACGTTGTTCCTGCGTGGGTCGGACACCCCGATAGTATGTGTTCTGGGTAATCAGCGTGTGCAGGACACGCTCTGCACCTATCTCTGGGAACTTCTTGACATAAAATGCGGGCGCGGTATGCTAAGGTGGAGATTACATCGTCCTGGCATGCGAAAATAAAGCCCTCTGTACCTGAATTGAGCCCTGATGATTTGAGGAAAACAAAAGTTTGCTCCATCGACGAGGACTGTTTTTCTACATTTCTGTGAAAGTTTCCGTGCATTTTCTTGTCGAGTAGCTCTTGGTGAAATTTTCCAACCTCTGCTTTCTCTACTTAGGCTTTTAGTCGTAAAGCATCTATATGGAGTAATGCACTTTCCTCACTTCTGATTTTAAAATTCAGGCCAAGGGTCTCGGCAGCTTACTCCGCGGCTTTGTAAAGGAACGCTCCTTCACCAATCATCTCGTGGTTTCTGGCCATCTTTAGGAGAGGATCTCTGCCATTCGCAACGATGTAAGCTGTACTTAAAACAATTCGGTTATGAAGACACTGGAGATTCAGAAGTCCGCGTCCGCCTTGACGGCGTGAAATGTATAATCGCGGACCTGACGAATTGATATGCAAGCTTTTATGCATATGCATGACCTTACGCGTGGTGACATCAAGGGCCTTAAGCTCGTTCTTCGTCCATTGAACCATGTCAAACGAGTAGAGTAGAACCGGGACGGCAAGCATGTTAGTCGCAGATACCTTGTTCAACGCCGCCAGATTGGAAGACCAAATCTGTCGAAGAAGGTGCTTGTATCTGCTTCGGAAAGACTCCTTCACTGATGTTACGTCCTGAACCCGGCTTTGAGGCACGCACAGGTATGTATAGGTCTCTCCAGTGTTAAGATGTCTAATAGCACTTATATCCACAAGGTTAGGGTCCTTGGGAACGCCAGTAATCTTTCCTTTCTTCAAATGAATTTTGGCACACTTGTCCAAACCAATGTCCATCCCAATCTCTCCTGTGTAGTTCTTGACGATATTTTCAGCAGTTTTAATTTTGCTTCTATCAGCGTCATAGATCTTCAGGTCATCCATATAAAATACATGAGTGACCTTATGCTCACGCTGATTAGTGTCGCCATAGAGGAATCCAGGAGAATTCCGTAGTGCGAGAGAGCGAGGCAGAAGTGTGATGCAAAAAAGCAAAGGGCTCATACTTTCCCCTTGAAAGGCGCGCTTCTGGAAGGTTACGTTGTTCGTCGTCAGGCGATAATTCCTAGATGAGATGGTAAATCTAGTTTTCCAGAGAGGCATCAATCTCTCCATGCATTTCACTATGTGTGGATGTACCTTCAAGCTTTTCAACATACAGAAGATAAGTCTCTGAGAGATTGAATTGGAAGCTTTTCGGGAGTCAATCCAGGCCATTCGAAACACGCACTGATGTACTGCAACGTCTTCACAGACACACCTGTCAATAAGCTGGGTCTCTCGACAGCCTGCTTACACCTTCTTTCGAGCCACGCTGGTCGTACATCTCTCGCCATACAGGCTCAATTCGACAAAAAAATTCTGTTGTTCAGGACAGCTGTAAATATTCTATACAGTGTGTTCAAACAAGTTATTGGCCTGTGAATCTCTGGGTTGGACAAGTTGCTCTTTTTCGGAAGTTCCAAAAGTTCTTGATACGATTTGGTCCAGCAGCGGAAAAGTTCTTCGTGCCTCTCAGTGATTTTTTCACCTCTTCGGCAGTGATTGATGGACATTCCTCCTCAGATTTTATGAGCTTGTCGCAAAACTCCTTGAAGCGGATGCTATTGTCAGTATCTTCGTTCACCTCTAGTATTTTCAAGATCTTGTACACCTCTCTCCAAAAAGTTTCTAGCTCCTTGAGCTTGAATGGATTTTTTGCAGAAACAGGGAGATCGATGGAGAGTTGCGATGGGTCAGCGAGAAACTGTTGATTCTTCCTGACCCATCTCTCCCTCTTTTGTATTCTCCTTCTTGCGTCGGATAACAGCCGTATTTTGTCAACAATATGCTGCTTGATTGTCAGCAGCTTTGACTTTTTTAGTGTGTGATTCAAGATGCCAAGTTCTTGGGCGAACTTTCGTACCCTTTCCGTGAACGGTCTACCAAATGTTATGTAGTCAATCATACATTGATCACGGGACGCATTCTGTCTTGCCAATCCAATCTTCTTGTTCATTAGATGCAAGCGTCTTTGGGTCTTTTGATCCACTGTCGGCTTTAGCCTTCGATTCGAATTAGCCAGAGCTCTCGCAGCACCAAGGGAGACATTTTTTTCAGCCAGATCTTGGTGCTTAAGAGGAAGTTGCATGGTAATTTTCCTCCTTGTACTGAAATCCTAATCATCTCTCAGAAGGTGCCTGCTTTCTCCGCTTGGACTTAATGTCGCTTCATCATCTTGGTCTGCAGCTTGATCAAGCAGTGATTGGTGAAGCGCTTCGCGTACATATCTACTTTCCCAGAGGTAGTCGGCTTGATTTCGCAGAGACTGATGCGAAACGTGCTGAAGCTCTGGGTGTTTCAGGCACCAAAGTGTGTGCATACGCGCCGTAAAGCCTCCACGAACAGATATATTGCTGGCATCGTAGCAGTCCAGCACGTCATCCTTGAGTTGATCCGTCCGCTCAATGTAAGCGTTTCGCCGGTTCGTCGTCGTGTTTCCATCTGAATTATTTTCAGCACCCCGCACTGTAGGATGATCGGCATTGTTTGCCGACCCATCGTCGGGTGCTCTGCGCGTTCGATCATTTTGAACCGCATCTACAACATTTTGGTGGTTTCTTTGTTGTTCCCACGAGAAGCTAGGGAAAGGGTTCGCCTGACTTTCGGCACGGTTTCACGCCCTCGCTTAGGAGTTATTATTTCGGGACCATCCTTGGGCAATTGTCCGCGACTGCTTATCAGTTACTGTAACGATATTCAGCAGAAAACCTTGGTACAGGGACCCCCTATCTCCAACCCGAGGACGCGTGCGGTGGCTTTGTCATAGGCCCTTCAGTTATATTCCGAAGGAATAGAAACCGAAACCGAATATATATATATAATGTTATTCTTATCGCCTTGTACAGCGGGTTGCTTACTTTCTGGTAAGCCTTCTCGTGGAACCCTGTATAATATCTTTGCAGCTGTCCTAAACAACAGGATTGTACGACGAATTGATCCTGTCTGGCAGGAGATGGACGAACAACGTGGCTCAAAAAAAAAGTGTAGCAGGCTGTCGGAAGAACCTGCTAATTGACCCGTGTGTCATTGAAAATGCGGTAGCCCATCAGCGCGTCCTGACAATGGCCTGAATTGAACACCGGAAAGCTTTCGAGTCAACCTCTCATAGACTTATCAACTGTCTGTTGGAAACCTTGAAGGTACATCCACACATAGTGAGATGCATAGAGGGATTGATGTCTCTTTAGAAAACTAGATTTACTATCACATTTTGAAATTATCGCGTGACAAAAAACAGCGTTACTTTCCAGAGGGGTCATGCATATGCATAAAAGCTTGCATATCAATTCGTCAGTTTTGCGATTACACATTTCACGCCGTCAAGGCGAACGCCGACTTCTGAATTTCCAGTGTATCCATAACCAAATTAATCCAAGTACAGCTTACATCGTTGCAAATGGCAGAGATCTTTTCCTGAAAACGGTCAGGAACCACGAGATGATTGGCGAAGGAGCGTTCCTCGACAAAGCCTCAGAGCAAACGGCCGAGAGCCTTGGCCTGAATTTTAAAATCAGAAGTGAGAAAAGTTCATCGCTCCATCTAAATGCTTTACTTTTAAAAGTCAAAGTGAAGGAAGCAGAAGTTTAAGAATTTCAACAGAAGCTACTCGACAAGAAAATGCACGGAAACATTCACAGAAATGTAGAAAAACAGTCCTCGCCTCAGATCCTTAGCATAACTTGACCGCATGTTATGTCAAGGAGTTCCCAGTGATAGGTGCATAGCGTGTCATGCACAAGCTGAATACCTAGAACACATACCATCGGGGTGTCCGAACCACGCAGGAGCGACATATATCTATAGACAGAATGCGGCCTTAAAATTGCTTTATAACCACCTTTGTCGTGCTTACGCTGTAGGTCGTGACACTGCCCTGCCGAACGCTTCAAGGGAGATTGAGTCAATTGTCCAAAACGAGAAGTGCCCAATTTTCTGGAACTACGATATTCGGACAGCAGTCTCCGTTGCACACTCGAGGCCTGAAATCGTTTTCCAAGACTTCGAGAAACGAACCATAGTCGTGATCGAATTCTCGGCTCTGTCCGATTACAACATGACTGCCAAGGAGAAAGAAAAGGAGGAGAGGTATCAATACCTTACAAGAGAGCTGCAACGACTGTACACAAAATATTTGGTACAAGTAATTGTACTTGTGATAGGTGCTCTCGGAGGTGCGAAACTAACACTAACACTGATTTTTTAATTCTGCAGAATTTTTGAATTTCTGAATTTTCTGAATTCTCCGGAATTCTTTGGATTCTCGAAATACCTATGAATTCAATGAATTCTTTTGAACTTTTCTAAGTTCTTTGTATGTATACCATTAAGCCATTTCCCTTTCGGGGTAGGCGTGACACTACACGATTCGGGTAGTGTTTCTAGGTGGATAGTTCCTTGTAGTAAATAACTACAAGTGTGGGCTCACCACACCCACACACACCTTTAATTTGCTCTAATTTGTTGAATTCTCATGATGTCACTGAATTTTTATGTATTTTTTTTTAATTATCCTCAAATCGTTGGTATAAGGCTTGAGTTAGTTTAAACTCCTTCATGTCATTTAAATATTTTTGATTCTCTTCAAATCTTTAGATTACAACTCTAAATTGTTTTAACTTCTTTCGAATATTTTGAATTCTGTAGAATTCGAATTCATGATTTCCTGAATATAATGCATGTTTTCAGGTGGCATAATTGGAATGAATATTTTAAAATTTTCTTTCCAGTTTTTCGATTACTGAAGATAACAGGTGAGGTCTCAGTTTGATGACAAACACGTACCTATTTCTAAAAATGAGTGAAATGCAACCGTAGTTTGAAATCATTCACATTTCTCATGATTCTCAAAAAAATGCCTTGCCACCGGTAGCATGATTGAAATTATTGTTTTAAAACTTTTTTCGTCGTTCTTCCATCAGAGCAGACAACGCAAAAGGTCTCAGTTTGACGACAAACTTTTATTCATTTTTTAAAAGATGCCAAAAATCAGCAAAGTTGGGGACTATTGAAACTTTTCCTCGCTTTTTAAAAATACTGCATCACTTCCAATCGCATGATTGAAATTAAGGTTTCAAAAGTTTTTCCGGTGGTTTGACGATTGAGAGATAAAATGGGAAAGATATATTTTAACGAAAAACTTTTACTCATTTTTAAAAATAGACCAAAAGCCACAGAAGTCGGAAATTATTGACAATTCTCGTGATTTTCAGGAAACAATGCATTGCCCATAGTGGCATGATTGTATTTGATGTTTTAAAACATTTTTAGGTAGCTTTTCAGACCGAAAATGCAATCGACAGAGTCTTATTCTAACAAAAAAGTCTGATTCATTATTCAAAAGAGGCCAAAAGTCAGCAAAAGAACAAAGTGCAAATTATTTGAACTTCTCATTGTTTTCAGGAAATAACGCTTTACTTTCGGTGAATCTGTCACATGAAATATGGCACATGACATGTAATGACACATGATATATGACACATGACATGTGGCACATGACATTACATAACACATGAGACATGAAATGACATGACATTTCATGTCATGTTATGTGTCATATGTCATATATCATGTCATGCCATGTGTTATGTCATGTAATGCATCATGTCACGTGTCATGCCACGTGTCATGTCATGTTGGAAATTATTTACTATTCTCATGATTTTCAGAGAATAATGCGTTGCCTCAAGTGGCATGATTGTAATTGATAGTTTAAAACATTTTTAGTTAGATTTTCAAACAGAAAAGGTAATTGACAGAGTCTTATTCTGAAAAAAACTCTGATTCATTTTTTAAAAGAGGCCAAAAGTCAGCAAAAGTGCAAATTATTTGAGCTTCTCAATGTTTTCAGAAAATAATGCATTACTTTTAGTCGCGTGATTGATATTTAAGTTCAAAATTTTTTTGTTGTATTTTGTCCATTAAATAAGACAACGGAAAAGGTCTTATTTTGAAAAAAAAACTTTTACCCGTTTTTCGAAATAGGCCATATGCCACCGAGGTTCGAAGTTATTCACAATTCTCATGGTTTTCAAAAAATAACGCATCGCTGCCGGTGACATGATTCGAATTGATGCTTTAAAACTTTTTTGCATAGTTTTACGAACAAGGAAGACAATAGGTAGGTTCCCGTCTTGACAATGAACTCTCATCACGTTTGAAAAAGATGTCAGATTTCAGTAAAGTTGGAAATTATTAAAACTTTTCATTATTTTCAGGAAATAATGTATTACTTTCAGTTGCATGATTAAGATTTATGCTTTAAATGTTTTCTCGGTAGTTTCTTGATTAGCACAGACAAGGGACAAATTATTATATTGACGAAAAGCTCTTACATACTTTCAAAAATGAGCCAAATGCCACAGAAGCTGTGAATTATTCACAATTCTCATGATTTTCAGAAAATAATGCATCACTTCCTCGAGCATTATGGAAATTTATGCTTTAAAAATATTGTAGGTAGTCTTTTAAACTGGGAAGACAACAGACAAGGTCCCATTTTGGCGGAAAACTCTTAATCATTTTGAAAAAGAGGCCAAATCTTAGCAAAGTTAGGAATTATTTAAAATGAAATTTATGATTAAAAAGTATTTTTGGTAGTTTTTCGAATAGAAAATACAATGGAAATTATGTTATTCTAAGGAAAAACTCAAACCTATTTTTAAAAATAGGCAAGTGCCTTCGAGGTTCGAAAGTATTTACAATTCTCGTGATTTTCGAAAAATAATGTATTGTTTCCGGTGTCATGTTTGGAATTGATGTTTAAAACCTTTTTGCATACTTTTTCGATCAAGGAAGTCAGTATACAGGGTGTTTTTTTTAACTTGAGACAACGAAATATCTCAAAAAATACGCATCCTATGGAAAAAATGTCTGGAATAAAAACTTTTTATTTTCGAGGGGGAAAGAAGATTTTCCAACATTTACCCTACCCACACCCCCACAGGAGGCAGGGGTGGGGGCAACTTTGTAATTTCAAATAGCAACCCCAATTTTTTATCACAGATTCAGATTCTCCTTTTCGAAATACGTAAGTTTTATTCGGAAAATTTGTTTCGATTCGCGATAGATGGCGCTGCAATTGCGAAAAACAAAATTGTTGACACTACTTTTAGCTCTACCCAGGAATAACGACGCGGACGTAGTTGTCTATTCCCTTCGGGGTGCTTAATCTTGGTGAGTCCCCTTGCCTCTCACCATCCAGCGGGGTGCTTGATTTCGGTCAGTCCCCTTGCCTCTCACCACAGGGATGCTTGATTTCGATTAATTATTTTACAATTAGTGCTCAAAATGGTGTCCTCGCACTTCGATGCACTTCTTAATCCGCGCTTTGAGAGATTCCACACAACTGCGAATTGTGTCTGGTGATATTTGTGCACAAGCAGACTTGATTCGCTCTATCATGTTATCACGAGTTGTGGGCACTTCTTGATACACGCGATTCTTTAGATAACCCCACAAATAGAAATCCGGTGCCGTAAGATCTGGCGATCTGGCAGGCCAATTTACTGGACCTCCTCTACCGATCCATCGTCCATTGAATTCGCGATTGAGTACTTCCCTCGCGATTGCCGCATAATGTGCTGGACAACCGTCATGTTGAAACCACATGTTGTGTCGTACTTCCAAGCTTAGGTCTTCCAGCAATATTGGTAGTTGATTTTCTAAAAAGTCACGATATTTTTCACCGTTCAAATTTCCATCAATAAAATACGGACCGATAAGTTGATCTCCAATTATTCCACACCAAACTTTCACGGACCATGGACGCTGATGCTCCACTTCACGCAACCAATGTGGATTTTCTACACTTCAATAATGCATGTTGTGCCGATTAACGTTACCATGGTTTGTGAAAGACGACTCGTCTGTGAAGAGTACTAGAAAAAATAAATTCGGGTTTCCTTGTATCTGCTGAACCGCCCATTGACAAAATGTCACTCGGTTCTGAAAATCATTTCCATGAAGTTCTTGATGCAGTGAAATATGATACGGATGATAATTATGACTTTTTAATACCTTCCAAACACTGGATAGAGACATTCCGGAATCGCGGCTTAGTTGTCGAGTACTAACATGAGGGTCATGAGTGACTGCAGCTAAAATTGCAATTTCATTATCAACTCCAGTAACTGTTACTTGACGCTTCCTTTTTTTCGGGTGTACACTTCCGTCAGTGATGAAGTTTCGGACAACTCGGTAAAAAGAAGTGCGTGAAGGAACACTTTCTGGAAAGTGTTGAGCATAAAGCGTGAGAGCATCATTGATATTCCTGCCACTTTCTCCATAAATGAGAATCATTTCAATCTTCTGTTGCTGAGATAGAATTTCCATTGTAAAAGTAATGAAGTAAGGTAATGAGGAAATACAACGACACCCAAACCAACTCAAACGAACGTGACCAACAACAATAACCCAAACGAAAGCAACCAACACACCCAAATCAAATGAACGCAATCAACCTTCGTAATGAATAAACGTTAAGCACGGACAGACGCGGTTATCGCTCGGCCGGAATGACGTCGAGGATTGTAGACAGTGGAGACTCGATTATATGTAATTTCTACATCCAAAATCGACTGTCGTCAACCAACTGCATTCGGGAATGGTTTTCGGCAGTTTTATCACTTTTACTGTCCCGTTGCCAAAAGTTCAAGCACCGCGATGGATGGTGAGAGGCAAGGGGACTCATCGAAATTAAGCACCCCGAAGGGAATAGACAACTACTACGTCCGCGTCGTTATTCCTGGGTAGAGCTAAAAGAAGTGTCAACAATTTCATTTTTCGCAATTGCAGCGCCATCTATCGCGAATCGAAACAAATTTTCCGAATAAAACTTACGTATTTCGTAAAGGAGAATCTGAATCTGTGATGAAAAATTGGGGTTGCCATTTGAAATTACAAAGTTACCCCCACCCCTGCCTCCTGTGGGGGTGGGATGAATTTTAACAAATATTTTTTCCCCCTCGAAAATAAAAAGTTTTTATTCCAGACATTTTTTCCGTAGGATGCGCATTTTTTGAGATATTTCGTTGTCTCAAGTTGAAAAAAACACCCTGTATAGGTTCTTATCTTGACGACAAACTCTGTTGAATTAAAAAAGAAGAAGCCAAATGTCAGCAAAGTTGGAAATTATTGAAGCTTCCTATTATTTTGAGGAAAAGATGCATTAGTTCCAGCTTGTCGTCAATATAAGACCTTTTCTCTTGTCTATGCTAATCGAGAAACTGCCGGAAAAACTTTCGAAGCATAAATTTTAATCATGCGACGGAAAGTAATACATTGTTTCCTGTAAATAATGAAAAGTTTTAATAATTTCCAGCTCTACTGAAATCTCACCTCTTTTATAAACGTGATGAGAGTTTGTCGCCAAGACGAGAACCTACCTATTGTCTTCCCTGTTCGAAAAACTTTGCAAAATAAGTTTTGAAGCATCAATTCCAATCATTTAACCGAAAGCAAGGCGTGATTTTTTGAAACTCGTGAGAATTGTAAAGAATTTCGAACTTCGGTGGCATATGGAATATTCTCGAAAAGGTGTAAAAGTTTTTTTTTCAAAATAAGACTTTTCCGTTGTCTCATTTAATGTCGAAAATACGAAAAAAAAATTTTAACTTGAATTTCAATCACGCGACTAAAAGTAATGCATTATTTTCTGAAAACAATGAGAAGTTCAAATAATTTGCACTTTTGCTGACTTTTGGCTTCATTTATAAAATGAATCATAGTTTTTTGTTAAAATAAGACTCTGTCGATTGTCTTTTCTGTTTGAAAGCTACCTAAAAATGTTTTAAACTATCAATTACAATTATGCCACTTGAGGCAACGCATTATTTTCTGAAAATCATGAGAATTGTAAATAATTTCCAACTTCTGTGGCATTTGGTCTATTTCTAAAAATGAGTAAAAGTTTTTTGTCAAAATGAGACCTTTCGCGTTGTGGCGTAAACTGTGGTATAATGTAGTTTATAATATCCTGACAAATAAAGTCTTGACACACTGGGTCCAAAAAATGCCAGGTTTCGAGATAGGAGGAACCGAATGTCACTTTTCATGGACGCAAGAGGAGTTCCACGGACACTCGTGGACATGGCATGAAATTACATGTCACATGATATGGCATGCCATTGAGTGACACATCGCATGGCATGTAACATGAAACATGACACATGAGATGACATGACATGCCACATGACATGACACATGACATGACACATGACATGACACATGACATG
>CAKNXH010059873.1:48042-59300 GCA_932178445.1 Andricus quercusramuli | reverse complement strand
GTTCAGAGATTGAGATTGCGACGACATCGGGCCATTATCACGGTCAAAGGAGAAGGAGATCAGCGTGCTCCAACCACTAGGGGCCTCACTATGATAAAAATAAATTCTAGGTTGGATCAATCAGTGAGTTTGGTTGTACGTGCTGTTATATTGTCAAGACTCACTTCCTATGTACCACCAAATACTGATTCTGTGAATGATTGGCCACATCTCCAAGGTCTTGAGCTGGCAGATCTAATTGTCAATCAGGGTGGTATAATCGAGATGATACGGGGGCTCAAATCTATTCGCAGGTCATCGAGGACAAAGTTCTCTCGGTTGGATTCTGTCTGGATTCTTCCCTGATGAGACAAACTCGAATTCTCAACGAGTTGTTGGCCTACAGTGTTCAGTTGATATGGAACTGCTGGAACTGGTTAGACGGTTCGTAGTTGAAGAAGATATTCCACCACAACTATCTAAGCTTAGCCTAGATGAAGAGGAGTGTGGAAAAATATACTCAGCTATCTATAAACGTACAAAGGATGGTCGTTACGTTGTTCGTCTTCCGATCAAGGATCGATCGAGCGAGTTGGGTGAATCTCGATCTGCGGCTTATCGGATGCCCATGACTATGGAAAGGCGATTTCGTCAGGACCCTGAGTTACACCAAACTTATACTTAAGGCATACAGGAGTATGCTAATCTGGGTGAGATGGAGTTGGTCACGAATTCCGAAGATCTTGAACCGAATCGAGGTTATTTTCTTCCGCATCACTGTGTAATAAAAGAAAATAGTTCGACTACCAAACTAAGAACTTTCTTCAACGCATCACGAAAGACTGGAAGCGGACTATCTTTGAATGACCTCCTACATACCGGGCCCAAATTACAGACTGAGCTCGCTGATGTAATTCTTCGTTGGAGGATGTACAGCATCGTCTTCACTGCGGACATCGAAAAGATGTTTCGTCGGATTTGGATCAACCCCGAGGACTACACGTATCAGAAGATTCTCTGGAGATGGAGTTTGGAGGAGGATGTTAAAACGTACTATTTTAAGACAGTGACCTTCGGGTTTGCATCTTCTCCCTATCTAGCCATCCGAACCTTACACCAACTAGCAAATGATGGAGGTGATTCTTTTCCTTAGGCTACTGATATCCTGATGAAGGAAGTATATGTCGATGATGTACTCTCTGGAGCAGATAATGCTGTTATGGCTAAGGAGAAATGCCGTCAACTGGATATACTTCTCAAGGCGGGCGGGTTTTTTCTTAAAAAGTGGCTTTCCAATTGTGACGAAGTTCTGCGAGGAATACCGGAAGATTATAGAGAGGTTGCTCCATCCTTTCAATTCGATCAGGAGCCAATTTTCAGGGCTCTGGGAATTTTGTGGCAACCCAATCTGACTGTTTCAGGTTTCAGGTTAACTTTCCAACGGAAATGGGTTTAGTGACGAAGCGGAGTATCTTCTCAGAAATTGCCCGAATCTTTGACCCGCTTGGATGGCTGGCTCCACCGGCCGTCATCGCAAAGATGTTCATGCAGAGTTTGTGGAAACTCAAGGTTGACTGGGATCAGCCTCTCCCAATGGAATACATCCAATCTTGGAACCAATATCGAGCTGATCTAATGAACATCTCTACCTTTTCCATACCTAGATGGATTGGTTACTCATCTGACATCGTGGGCTGTGAATTGCATGGATTTGCAGATGCTTCACAGAAGGCAGTTGGGGCATCCTACGCCTGGAATTATGTGCTGCCGTACTACTTGTACGCTTGATAGCTCATCTTCGGTCTGTTCTAGGACTACCTTCGTCGGTTATCTGTCATCTTTGGTCGGACTCTTCTAATACTCTGGACTGGATTAGGGGTCATCCGTTGCGCTGGAAAACATACATCGGAAATCGCGTGGCGGAAATACAATCTACTCTACCTGAAGCTAACTGGCATCACGTGCCTGGGGTTGATAACCCAGCAGACTGCGCGTCGCGTGGTCTGCCAACGTCACGTCTGAAAACGCATCATCTTTGGTGAAATGGTCCGGAATGGTTGTCAAAACCTTCGACTTCCTGGCCTTCGACAACAGGAATCGTGGACCCTACTATTGACCGGGAGGAGAGAGTGGTTACACATAATGTTGCGCTAGATGTAGATCCTCCTTGGTCTCTGCTGAGTCGTTTCCCAACCTTGTCGAAATTACTTCGCATTACAGCTTTATGTTGGGCATTCTACGAAAGGATTCGTGGAAACAAAGGTGACCTGCCACCCTGTAAGGTCACAACTGCTGTTTTAGAACAGGCACAACTACGCTTCATCGGATATGTGCAGAGAAGACACTATCCCCATGAGATAAAATAGCTACGCAAAGGACTTCCAGTTGCTCGCGGAAGTGCACTGATACGCTTACTTCCATTCTTGGATTCTAATGAATTGATACGAATTGGAGGTCGCTTAAAGAACACTGTGCTAGACTACATTGAGAGATGTTCTCATGTACTACCGAAGGAGTCTGTCCTTACTACGCTGATGATCAGAAATGGACATCAGGCTATGCTCCATGGAGGAACACAACCAACCTCATCCTACCTACGTAGGAAATACTGGATTCTCACGGGACGTGCTGCTGTAAAGAATGTACTAAGTCGATGCGTTACTTGCGCTCGATATCATGCAAGTACTTGCACACAAGTGATGACTCATTTGCTTACTCATCGTGCTACTCGACCTGCGAGACCGTTTGCTGTCAGCGCGTTGGATTATGCTGGACCGATCTGGATACGTACTACAAAAGGACGCGGCTATAAGTCCCATAAGGGCTACATTGTGGTCTTTGTTTGCTCTGCTACTAGGGCTGTCCATTTGGAAGCTGTTACTAGCTATGATTCTGAAGGATTCATAGCAGCCTACAAGAGGTTTACTGCACGACGAGAAATCAGTTCTACGCTTTATAGCGACTGTGGTCCGAACTTGGTCGGAGCTGATAATGACCTTCGTAAACTATTCGTACAGGCATCTGTCGAAGCCAACATTTTTACTCGATATCTAGCTGATCAGGGTACTGAGTGGAAGTTCAATCCACCGGCTGCGCCACATTTGGGGGGTTGTGGGAAGCTGCAGTGCGCTCCGTTAAACATCATTTACGACGGGTGGTGGGGGACACTACATTAACGTACGAGGAGGTGGCTACTTTTCTTACGCATTCGAAGCCTGTCTCAATTTTCGACCCCTTCACGCACTTTCTGACGATCCAAATAACCTAGTAGCTTTGACACCAGGTCACTTTCTCATCGGCTCTTCTCTTCATACTATTCCAGAGCCTTCTATCATCAACGTAAAACGCAGCCAAACGGATCGATGGGGACTCACGAGACACATGTGCGAGGATTTCTGGAATCGTTGGTTTGCTGAGTACCTACAAGAGCTTCAGACTCGACAGAATTGTCAAAGAACAGTACCATCTGTGAGGGTTGGAAGCCTTGTACTAATCACACATGAAACTATGCTTCCATCGAAATGGGCTCTCGGTCGAGTGATCAAAACCTATCCAGGATCAGACGGGCATGTTCGTTTCGTCAAAGTAAAGACTGCTACTACCACTTTAAAGAGACCGATTGTAAAAATCTGTCTGTTACCAGTGGAAACTACAAATTCAACGGAAATTTTTCACGCTCAGGATAATATTGCTGCTTAATGACCTGTGCCAAGGCTGCGGCAAACTCTAAGAATCTCATTCGTGGAGGTTCCACGAAGGCGGACGGAATGTTTCGGATAGAAATATTATGAATTTATCGAGTTCGCGGGTTGCTCTCCTACCTGGCTCGTCTCTTCTCTCTCCCAACTTTATCATGACGGTGATGAGTGAGTGTGCACGAAGTTGGCAGGCATGGCGACAGCTTTACCTGTACCGATCGCGACAAATATGTAAAAGTGTAGTTTTCTGACTGAAACCGGTTACTATTGATAACTCAAGTGAATGTCCTTATTTCAAGGAATATGTAAAGTGCTCTATTTTAGTGAAAATACACGATATTACTGGATTAATGTTTACCTAAACTTGTGGTGTTTCTAGTACATAATTCAATACCTTATATTTCTCCTGCATCGATCAACCTATACAACTTTTTGTGCATAACTGTAACACTTCCTTTATTCTATATTATTATTTTCATAACATTATTTCACTAATAAATAAACATTAAATTTTGTTTATTAAAATTATTCAATTTAAAACCCAGTCGGGAATCTTCTATCTCCACTCCTACACCCTTTCCATTTTCAAGTTTGGGAACTCCATGTGTGACGTCACTAGACCCAGAATTTTCCAGTCCGGGGTTCCCTCTCCTCCTCTCCAACTACATACATCTCGGCTAGTCCGTCTTATCTGCTGCGACGCGTCGGCGCCACACGCGGGGTGCGGGGTAGAGATGGGTTAAGGCCACACCCATAACGGCGCCCCATAGTTGTCCTATACTACTTGTGGCATTTGGTCTATTTTTAAAAATGGATAAAAGTTTGTCGTTAAAATAACACCTTTTCCATTTTATCTCTCAATCGTCGAACAACCGGAAAAACTTCTAAAACCTTGATGTCAATCATGCGACAGGAAGTGATGCAGTATTTTTAAAAAGGGAGGAGAGGTTTTAATAGTTCCCGTCTTTGCTGATTTTTGGCATCTTCTAACATTAGAAGGACGGGCGGTGTCCTCGGCACACCTTGCGGTTTAAAAACACTGTGGTTTGGATTTGAATAAGAAATTCGGTGAACGAGAAGGTATCAATACTATGAGCGGAACCCCGGAATCCACATATTCCGTCAGAATTTTGTCAATAAACGCCCCGGTGTTCTAAGAAAACCGACCGTCCTTCTAGGAGGGGTCCAGACCCCCGTCCTTCTGGTGTTAAAAAATGAAGAAGAGTTTGTCCTCAAAATAATACCTTTTGCGTTGTGGCTGGAAGTGTGGTATAATGCAGTTGATAATATCCTGATAAAATAAAGTCCTGAGACACTGGGTCCGAAAAACGCAAGGTTTCGAGATAGGAGGGACCGAATGTCACTTTTCATGGACGCGAGAGGAGTTCCACGTACCCTCGAGGACATGGCATGAAATTACATGTCACATGACAGGGCATTCCAAGACATGACACATCACATCACATGACTGAAAAAAGTTTTAAAATATCAACTTCAGTCATGATACTGGTGGCAAGGCATTATTTTCTGATAATCATGAGAAATGTAAATGATTTCAAACTTCGATATCATTTCGCCCATTTTTAAAAATAGGTAAGTACTTGTTATCAAAATGACACCTTGCCTGTTATCTTCTCTAATCGAAAAACTGCTAAGAAAATTCCAAAATACTAATTTCAATTAGGCCACCTGAAAGCATGCATTATTTTCAGAAAATCATGAATTTTATTTCTACAGAATTCAAAATATTCGAAAGAAGTTAAAACAATTTACAGTGTAATCTAAAGATTTTAAGAGAATTAAAAATATTTAAATGATATAAAGGAGTTTAAACTAACTCAAGCTTTATACCAATGATTTGAGGATATTGAAAAACATACATAAAAATTCAGTGACATCATGAGAATTAAACAAGTTAGATCAAATTAAAGAACTTAGAAAATTTCAGAAGAATTCATTGAATCCAAAGAATTCAGAGAATTTAGAAAAATTCAAAAATTCTGGAGAATTCAAAAATCCACAGAGCGCAAAGGAATTCACAGAATTCGGACCAGTTCACAGAATTCGAAAGAATACGTTTGAATGCTACAGAATTCAAAATACTCAAAAAAAGTTAAACTAATTCAACATGTGAAGTTGCACCAATGACATTCGCAACCTCCTGCAAATTTGAAATTACACGGCATTTCACACTTGCATCTCGCACATGCGTTGGCATATTCTTGGCACGCTGGTCTGACTCCAATTTTACGAACCAGTGTTAGTTCGTTTCTCGAAGTCTTGGAAAACGAATTCAGGCCTCGAGTGTGCAACGGAGACTGCTGTCCAAATATCGTAATTCCAGAAAATTTGGCACATCTCGTTTTGGACAATTGACTCCATCTCCCTTGGAGCGTTCGGTAGGGCAGAGTCGCGACCAACATCGTAAGAGCGACAAAGATGGTAATGAAGCACTCTTAGGGCCACTTCAGGTCTATAGATATATGTAGCTCCTGCGGGGGTTTGACAACTCGATAGTAAGTGGTGTACGTACTCAGCGTGTACATGACACGCTCTGCACCTGTCTCTGGGAACTTCTTGACATAACATGCGGTCACGGTATTCTTAGGTGGTAATGACATCGTCCTGGCATTCGAAAATAGAACCCTCTGTACCTGAATTAAGCCCTGATGATCTGAGGAAAGCAAAAGTTTGCTCCTTCGACAAGGACTGTTGTTCTACATTTCTGTAACAGTTTCCCTGCATTTTCTTGTCGAGCAGCTGCTGTTGAAATTTTTCAACTTATGTTTCCTTCACTTTGGCTTTCAGAAGTGAAGCATCTAGATGGAGTAATGCACATTCCTCACTTCTGATGTTAGAATTCAGGCCAAGGGTCTCGGCCGCTTGCTCCGCGGCTTTGTAAAGGAACGCTCCTTCGCCAATCATCTCGTCGTTCCTGACCGTTTGACCGTTTTCAGGAGAGCATCTCTGCCATTCGCAATGATCTACGCTGTACTTAGAACAATTTGCTCATAAAGACACTGGAGATATAAAAGTCCGCGTCCGCCTTGACGGCATGAAATGTATAATCACGGAACTGAAGAATTATATGCAAGCTTTTATGCATATGCGTGACCTTACGTGTGGTGGTATTAAGGGCCTTAAGCTCGGTCTTCGTACATTGAACCACCTTAAACGAGTAGGCTAGAACTGGGACGGCAAGCATGTTAGTCGCAGATACCTTGCTTAACGCCGACAGATTGGAAGACTAATGGATGTCTAATAACGCTTATATCCACAAGCTCAGGGTCCTTGGGAACGCCAGTAATCTTTCCTTTCTTGAGATTGATTTTGGCACACTTGTCCAAACCAAAGTCCATCCCAATCTCTTTTGTGTAGTTTTTGACGATATTTATAGCAGTTTGAAGTTTGCTTTTACCAGAGGCATAGCTCTTCGGGTCATCCATATGAAATACATGAGGGTAACATTTCCCAAGTGTCCCAGCCTAAAATTTGGTTGTGACCTATCTCATTCAAACTCCGCCAGGTTGTAGTGCTAGTGGACCGCTTCAAATTCTGTGAAGAGGGCGCTTCTTGTATAACGGGTTATCAAGATACAGGGGCCCAAATTTTCGTCAATCCAACCCGACTGCTAACCTTCAATTATACCTAACTCCTGATACAGTTATCCAATTTTACTTTTTATGAGGGTTTTGAGAAGGCATTTCCAGAAGGTTTGCAATTAAAATAATCACTGAACGATACAAAAATTATCTCACATTAATTTTCCATTTAAAAAACATTCTGGAAATTTTCTCCCATATGCGGCATTTTTGATATTTTTTTAATCAGGCTAGAAAAATATCCAAAAACGGAAATGGGATGGAAAGTATTCGTTGAGTTATAAGAAGGTCATAAGAGAGCGGATGCCCCGCGGCAAATACCCACGGCGCTGCCAGGCGTGCTGTAGTGACTGAGTGGTTCTAATAATTGATAAAAATGATGTTTCTGCTTACAAGTAACGAAAATTCCATTTAATTCAGACTTCTTTATAGTTTCAGAACAATTTATATATCTTATGGCCACGAAATCAATAGATTGCATCTGAAATTATAAATTATAATTTCCATTGAAGTCTCATTCTTTCATAGCTAAGCAGCAGTCTTCTTTTTTTAAACATCTAAAGAATAGCTTGAAAGGAGGAGAATTTCTCATTCTATGCGATTTTGCTGAAAACTATGCATTTGTAGCGCAAAATGTCGCACATTCATTTCATTGGCACAATGATCAGGTTATGATCTTTGCAACTGTCATCTATTACAAAAAGGGTAATGAATTAAAACATCGCAGTCTCGTTTTTTTTATCTGACAACCTAAATCATGGCACAATATCTGTTTACGAATTTCAGAAAGTTATAACCAATTACCTGAAAGAAAATTTCAAACAAAAAAAATTTTGCAAATCTGCTGTATCATGAAGCAGCCTTTGGTATTCAGACGGAATGGCACTTTCACGTGACTGCACATGGAAAAGGACCATGTGATGGAATTGGGGACAATTGAGAAAGACTCGCCGCACGTGCCAACCTCCAGGCGTCGTCTCGGAATCAGATTTTGACTGTTGATGCTCTATATCAATGGACTAAAAAAACTTGCAAGAAACGGTAATATTTTTCATCTCCAAAGAAAATCATGCCGCCACTGCTCAAAACCTTGAAACTCGACTCGATTCTGCAAAGACTGTGCTGGGCACACAACAATACCATTCCTTTGTAACCTCTACAGAATCGACTTAATTTTAAAGAAGTATCCTTCATCTCCACAGGATGACATTTGCCCCAAAAGGACGATCGAAAAGAGATCGCAAAGAGAAGAGCTGAGTGAACGTTAAATTGAATGAGAAATCATTTTTTGAGTAACACTTTGAGCCGCAAGGGGAATCACACCAAAAAGCACACCAAAATGTGAAAGGCCAGGGCATGCCGAAAACGTGGGAAGCAAGAGGACTTATCAAAAACCATCGCGAAATGTAACAGATGAGCAGAACCATCCACCAAAATCGTTTATGATTTCATCATTGACTATCGTGAAATTCAAGAATTTTAAATCAGACTAAAATCAAATTCAAAATCCCATTTAACGTCCAATAATCAAGTCAATATATAGAATTTCTGAGAATAAAACAAGAATTCAACGATGAAATTTGGACAACCACCACAAAATGCTACTATTGCAATTCCTAAAAAGCAAAATAAAAAAATTTGTTTCTTTGGACTAAAATAAAAACTAGGAAAGAAAAATCCCCTCCCTTCTCGTTTTTGTTTTTTCCACCTTTTTTATTTTTATTATTATCAAATCACAATGAAAAAGCATGCAAAGTATTTACCAACGTCCAGCAGCGAAAAAGTTCTTCGTGCCTCTAAGTGCTATTTTCACCTCTTCGGCCGTGATTGATGGACATTCCTCTTAAGATTTTATGAGGTTGTCGCAAAACTATTTGAAGCGGATGATATTGTCAGCATCTTCTTTCAACTCCAGTGTTTTCAGAATCTTGTATAACTCCATCCAAAAAGTCTCTAAATCCTCGGGCATGAGTGGACTTTTTACAGAAACCGGGAGGTCGCTGAAGAGGCGCGATGGTCAGCGAGAATCTGTTGATTCTCCCTGATCCATTTCTCCCTCTTCTGTATTCTCCTCCTTGCGTCAGATAAAATCCGTATTTTGTTAACAATATGCTGCTTGATTGTCAGCAGCCTTGACTTTTTCAGTGTGTGATTCAAGATCCTTAGCTCTTTGGCGAACTTTCGAACCCTTTCCATTAACAGTCTGCCAGATGTTATGTAGTCAATCACAGATTGAACACGGGACGCATTATGTCTTGCCCATTCAATCTCCTTGTGCAGCTGATACAAGCGTCTTTTGGCATTTTGATCCATCGTCGGTTTTAGCCTTCAATTTGAATCAGCCAAAGCTCTCGCAGAACCATGAACTGTGCTGAAGCTCTGGGTGTTTCTGGTACCACAGAGTGTGCATATGCGCCATAAAGCCTTGGTAAACAGATGTTATTCTGGCATCATAGCAGTCTAGTAAGTCATCCTTGAGTTGATCCGTCCACGCAATGTGGGAGTTTCGCCGGTTCGTTGTGTTTCCATCTAAATTATTTTCAGCATCCCGAACCCTAGGATGATCGGCATTGTTTGCCGACCCATTGTCTAATTCTCTGTCCGTTCGATCAGTTTGAACTGTATGTACAACTTTTTAGAGTTTTGTTAGTGTCAATCTTGTTCCCACGAGCAGCTAGGAAAAGGGTTCGTCCATCTTTCTAGAGCCCCACATGCAAGCATAAGGCTACATATTCTGAGAGGTCGCCTTATTTCCCAGAGTAAAAATTTAAGACATCTTACCCAGGTGCTATTCAGCTTTCGGCGTGGTTGTTACGCCTCCGCGTAGAGATCATTCCTTCGGGACCATCCATGGCCAATTTTCCGTGACTGCTTATTGGTCATTGTAACCATATTTAGCAGAAACCCTGGGCACAGGAACCCTTTATCCGCAACAGTCTGCGCGAATTCAATACAATGATCCGGCGAAAGTCTCATGCACCCTAAGGAGACGGAGCGACCCAAGGACGACCACCTTCTGCATTCTCCCTGCAAGAGTCTCAGCATTTTGCTGACAAGTAGGGATGCTTTTCAGGCTATTAACAAGTGAAACCTTGGCACGTCCAAGAGCGCCGATGATCAGGAAGATTAGCTCAACAGAATATTTTGGGTATAACCGTCGCAACTCCCTTATAAGGTCTTTATACCTTTCTTCCTTTTCTTTCTCCTTCGCTGTGACGTTTTTGTCCGCTGGTGCCGAAAATTCGATAACGAACATGGTTCGTTTCTCGAAGTCAAGAAGAACCATGTCAGGCCTCGAGTGCGCAACTGAAACAATTGTCGAGAATATGAAGTTCCAATGTATGCGGCACTTCTCATTTTCGACAATTGACTCTATTTCTCTAGGAGCGTTCAGCGGAGAGGTATTTGGGCTAATGCCGTAAGAGTGAAAGAGACGGTAATAAAGCACTCTCAGTGCCGCATTGTGCCTTTGGATGTAGGTTGTTCCCGCATGAGCTGGACAACTAGATAGTATGTGTCCTAGATGCTCGGGGTGTTCATGACACGCTCTGCAGCTATCATCGGGAATATCTTGGCTCAAAATGTGAGGACGGTATGCTAGAGTGGAAATGACACCATCTTGACATGCCGAAATGAAGCCATCTGTGCCCGACTTCAATCCGGGTGATCTAAGGAAAGCAAACGTCAGCTGATACGACATCGACTGATCTTCCACATTTCTGTGGAAGATGCCGTGCATCTTCTTGTCGAGGAGCTTGAGACGGTCCGTTCTATGTTCATAATCATAATTAAAGTATAAAGTCACAGGCGAATATTTGTATTGGTACGCCTCTGACTCATAAGTGGATAGGCAGGTGTAACGAGGGGAGGATTCAAGAAATCATCCGATGACACGATCGATTGCGCGCGCCATCAGCTGATAAGTAGGGGTAGCGTGGGACCAATGCACCTTATAAATATCGATAACGATATCGGTACA
>CAKNXH010059873.1:29552-43042 GCA_932178445.1 Andricus quercusramuli | reverse complement strand
AATTACTAGAAACTTTCGATCAAGCAGGCTCAATAAACTGTATGGGAGGTTATGATCCTCGTGAAAATAGCGTTTATCAGCAAAATGATTTTCGCTGATTTAATCGAAATAATAGAAATATGAGAAACAGTAGGGGAGACGAAAATAATTTCCAAAATTCGTATCAAAATCAAGAAGGATTCCTAGATCGTGAAAATGAAGATTCCGCTAATTCACGCTTTGAATCCAATTATCCAACTCAATATCAAAATAATGATCGATACATGAGACAAGATAATAATCGATCTAGAAATAATTATTATTCAGGACGAGCATATAATAATCATCCACATCAGACTTATCAAAATCAAGGATATTTTAATCCAAACAACGGCACTAATCAGAGAAATAATTCTTTTAATAGTCGAAATCGATCAAATTTTGATTCGCAAAAGCATGATCTATATCCAGATTATAATGATCGAAATAAAGCTCCATATAATTATCAATCTCAAGGGCGTTATCAGCAGCCAAATGGTTACCAAAATAGTTATAACCCCCGCGATCAAAGCAATAGAAACACATCTCGGCAAAATTATGTGAATGGACGAGTAGAAGATAATGTTTACAAACGAAATCCTAATTATGCAAATCATTACCTCATCTGCAGATACGAATGGTCAATTACAAATAAAAAGAGGGGCTTATAATAATCAGCAAAATAGTCTACCACAAAATAATATTACCAAGCAAACTAGAGTTATAGAAGTCGTTGAAAATATAGATAAACGCGATGAATTTTATTTTAATCAGGGAAACGCATATGCCTCGGGTCAGTAGAGAGTAAAACGATAGAGGCAAATCTGGGGCCCAAATATTTTAAAAAACCGCTACCTTTAGATATGAGGGGTGAACTTTTAGAAACCGATGATCATTTCCAAACAATGCGAACTTTTACCAATTGTAGGAACCACAATTGTTGGTGCAAGTGGGGCAACACCTGTAAAATTAGAGCATCAAATTTATGCAAAATTCAAAATGGGTGACTGGGAAGGTTCTTACGTTTTTATGATTGTGCCTAGGCTAAATAAAGAATGTATCATTTGAGTGGACTTATTAAAGAGATTAAAAAGTAAAATCGATTTCGAAGATAATATAATTGAATTGAAGGATAAAAATAAATTGATTAAAATAAAACTGTTAGAAGAAGATGTGAAAAGAATTCGCATAATAATGGATGCGGAAAATGTCCAAAAAGAAAGATACATAGAATCTTTACAAGTTTTGATATCTCAGTATCTAAAGAAAGGATGGAAAGGAGAATCCATTTAATAAAAAAACGCATTAATGCAAAATTAAATTCAAAGTTAGAAAACAAAAATTTACGCAATCATCTCTCCCTTGAGTAAATCTAGAATTCTTCATTTTGTCGTCAAATAATGATTTAAATTTTAGTGGGAATTTTTATTGTAAGAATTAATCTTACTCAATTGTTGTTCATTGAATCATCAAGTTTATTTATAAAATGTTTAGGGCTAGTTTTAGCGTCCTATCAGTATTGGAATAAACATATATAGTTGGTTGCAATTCACTGAACAGGAAAAAGTAAATGCAAATTGAACTAATCTCTCAATGAGAATAAATACACCGGCACACAAAAAAAAACACTTTTCTGTTCTACAGATGCGACACATATATTCCCATGTATTTTGACCCGCTGAGCACGAATCCGTGGTCCGTTAGACCCCAGCACATCTGGGTCAAGGGCATTTGAAAATCAAATGGACAGAGAAGTATTTTGTGTGAAGATAGCTACTAAAATTTATGTTCTTTGGGTCGCTGAATCCGAATCCGGGGTCCATTTGAACTCAGCGAGTTGAAGTCAAGGCCATTTCAAGGTCAATTTCGTTCATTTCTCTAAAAACAAATTTCATTTAAATATATAGATGACTTATATGGGTAAATGGTAAATGGGCTACATTGGACTAGACTACCATACTAATATGTTGTGGGGGTCGCTAAGTGTGAATCCGAGGCCCATTTGACCCCAGGGTGCCAAGGTCAAGGTCAGGTCAAGGTCATATCAAAGTTAGATCTGAAGAAAAATGTGTCACTGTTCCAAAATTTGACTTTTACATGTTTTAAGGGTAGCTGAATTCGAATCTGAATCTCCTTTAACCCAACGAATCAGGACTAAACGAGAGTTACGGTATGGCATTTTGGAATAGCGTTTATTCTTTCTTCCGCCTATAACGTTCTCTTTTATTGTCAAAGGATCTATGCAGTGGATTTCTAGTTCTCTTCGAACTATCACCATCTTCATCGCCAGGTACTTGATCTCTCTTTAGCAGCCAGCAGTAGTCAGCCAACATATTCACGTCCCATTTTCCTTGCCATCGAAGTTCAGCGTCTTTTAGATCTTGATGGAAACGCTCCGCTTGCTCTTCGCTGTAATCGCCTAAGTTCTCAGGGAAATAGCAAATATGAGAGTCCATGAAATGAAGTTTGAGATTCATCAAACATCCCAAGCGTCGATAGTTCCTCACCATATTTGCTACGATTGCTTTGTAGTCATTACTTCTGTAATTTCCTAAGAAGTTTTGAGCAACATCTCGAAAACTGAGCCAAGCAGCTTTTTCTAAGCCTGTCATTGTCTTGATGAAATTTTCGTCCATCAAATACTCCTTCTTTCAATTTAGCATCACTTAATCGAGGAAATTCATTTGTCAAGTACTGAAAACATGTTCCTTCTTTATTCAAAACTTTGACGAATTGTTTCATAAGTCCAAGTTTAATGTGCAGATGCGGGAGCAATACTTTTGATGGATCAATTAAAGGTTTTTGAAGTACATTATGATTTCCAGGTTCAAGTTGTTCTCTTATTGGCCAAACCTTCTTCTTGTAATTATTCGTGCGATCCCTGCTATCCCACAAACACAAAAAGCAGAGATACTTTGTATATCCTGATTGTTGACCAAGGAGAATGGTTATGATTTTCAAATCACCACAAACTTGCGACTTATGTTTGTCATATTCAATTTTCTCCAATACATATTGGACGTTTTCGTAACTTTCTGTTAATTTTGTTGAATGCGCTATTGGTAGACTTGCGTACTCATTTCCATTGTTAAGCAGCACTGCCTTAAGACTTTGTTTTGACGAGTCTATAAACAATCTCCATTCTTCTGGAACGTAAACATCCTTTTTTAGTTCATTAATCAAACCGTTAACGTCTCTGCAATATACCAACATACCTTCTCCATCTTTATTGCAGTACTGACGGAACTTCTTTTCTCGATTCCTGTAGAAAGATGACTTCTTCCCCTGTTCTACCATTCCACGGCTCTTTAACTCAGCTGCCATATATTCAGAAGCATCTTTAGGAAGACCCATGCTTCTGATGAAATCGTTCAAACTATCTTGGTTGAATAGTCTTATAGATTCATTTTTTTGCTTTCTCCGCAATTTTGGCACATATTCTTCATTTCCATGGTCTTCGTATGAGCAATCATCAGAGTCTTCTTCACCGTCTAACATAACCTCTCTATCTGTCTCTTTATTTGTCGGAGCTTCATTTATCATTGAGCTCGTATCCATATTTTCGATAGCAGACTCTTGATTAGACTTTGCAGTTATGACAGAAGACACTATTACATAAGATATTCTTGATTTGTTTTTAACGTTGAATCCTTTAACTTTTGTGTTGCAAAAATAACAGTCTTTTTCTGATTGAGGTATTGACCATATTACCGGTGAGGAGTATTTTAATATTTTATTGTTTTTCACTTTATTCCAACGTAAAAGCATAGTGTAACAAGCACTGCAAATGCTATCTGGAGCAAATGTTTCATTTTGAAGGGAAATTTCTCTTTTATAACATTGACGATATATGTCTCTACGTTGCTCATTCATTGACCTACGGCAAGTGATGACTTCATACTTTCCACAAACGTAGCAAAAAACATTTTTATCGCTGTTGCAGTCATGGCTGGTAAAAATATGATTACTTGTTGTAGCCTTCTATTCTTTATCAGTTGAATCGCCAACCAATAAAGGGTGGCGGTAGCTGGATGACGACGATTGCGGGTCCGTTTCCTCACCCTGACCAATCGCCGATACTGGGCGTCCAATACCCTGCATCGTACTTTCTCTCGTGCCAACCATGACGGCACAATGCCTTCACCACAGGGCTCAGCCGAAAAATGAAATGCAAGAAAAAAATCCGTTTTCCGCCGTCACCACTTGGAGCACAGAAAAAACTTCGGGTAAATGGTGTTGCAGGTAACTTCGTACAGAAACTGTCTTTTGTTCTCATAAAATTTGTCACCACCGTCTTTAAAATTTGAAGCCACTAGCTTTGCTCGCTCAAGTGAAGTTAGCTGATCGTTGGTGTAACAGGCAAATCGGATAACGGCGGCTTCATGAAAGCTCACTTGCCGAATCGCTAGAGCTGTCAAAAGTTCCTTACAAGCGTGGGTAAAAGCAGAAAAATATCGAGACGCCAGGGAAAGTTTACCCACATGTAGAAGTCAAATTTTGGATGGGTAAAGATGTAAAGTCGTGGAACAGAAGACTTAAGGTGTATGCTTTTGTTCATGTGCATAACCATTCGGGACCCGATATCGAGGGATCTGAGCTCGTCCTTTGTCCATGGAACTACTCCAAATGAATAGAGTACTACTGGAACGGCAAGCATGTTCGTTGCAGATACTTTCCTCCTCGCCGACAGTTCGGAAGACCATATCTGTTGGAGGAGACGTTTGTATCTGCATCAGCGAGTATCATTCATAGTCGTTACGTCCTGAATGCAGCTTTGTGGCACGCTCAGGTATGTATAGGTCTCTCCAGCGCAAAGGTGTCGTATAGCGCTCCTGTCAACGAGTGCCGGATCTTCGGGGATGCCGTTAAGTTTTCCTTTCTTCAAATTAACCTTGGCGCATTTCTCTAACCCGAACTCCATTCCAATCTCTTGAATGTACTCTTTGATAATTCTGAGAGCTACATGTAGTTTCTCTTGATTTCTAACATAGATGTTAAGATAATTCATGTAAAATACACGAGTTACCTTATGCTTTCGATTTCCAGGTTTGTCGCAGAGGTACCCTTCAGAATGGCGAAGTGCGAGAGATAGTGGCAATAAGGTGAGGCAAAAGAGGAGAGGGCTCATGGTGTCGCCCTGAAACACACCTCTCTGAAAGGTGATACTGTTATTGATCACACGATGTTTTCCAGATATGATGGTATATCTGGTTTTCCAAAGCGGCATTAATCTCTCTATGCATCTCACGATATGTGGATGAACCTTTAAGCTTTCCAACAGGCAGATGGTAAGTCTATGGGAGGTTTGTAACGGTCTAGTTTCCCGTGGCCCCCCGCTGGGGGCCGTGTGAAATATCCTACACTTGGTCTAACCTATCCTATCGGACGCTTCAGCCTAAGCCGGGGTCAGATTTAAGGATAAGATTAAGATTTAAGGATTGCTCTGAGTACAACAGTAGTATCTCGTTTTATTTAGAAATAAATTACATAAAAAGAATATCTATATACATAATAAGGTTTGAGTTGAAGAATGCAGGACTCCACTGACCTATGCGTTTGTCCGTTTCGTATTTAAGACAGTCGGTCGTGGTTGCGGTCGGTCAGTGGGAGTGAGCGTGTTGGGAGAGTCAGTCTCTGCGGTCATGCGCTCCAGGGTTCGCCTTGCGAGCGGCAACGCGTCGTAGGCCTCTGCCGGTATGTGTGAGCATATGTGCTCGTCACAGGTTGAATCAAAAGCCTTTCTTCGAGCCACGTTGTTCATACATCTCTCGCCACACAGTTTCAATTGTCCGAAGAATCCTGTCCTTTAGGATGGCTGTGAAGATCTTATACAGTGTGTTCAGACAAGTTATTGGCCTGTAATTCTTAGGGTCAGTCTTGATACCATCTGGTCCCGGAGCGGGAAAGTTCTTCATGCCTCTTAATACGTTTTTCACCTCCTGGGTAGTGATAGGTGAGCATTCTTCCTCAGGTGTTATGACGGCATTGCACAGCTCCTTGACTCTATTTATGTTCTTTGAGTCTTCTTGAAGTGGATGCTGGACCTCGTAGACTTCCCTCCAAAATGCTTCGACCTCCTCTGGTTTGGGTGGATGGTCGACAGTAATTGGAGGGTCTTGGAAGAGTTTAGATGGATCAGATGAAAATTATTGATCTTCTCTGACCCACATCTCTCTGATCTAGACTTCTCCTAGCGTTAGATAGTATTCGTATTCTGTCAACAATATGCTGTCTGATGGTCATTAGCTTTGATTTGTTGATTGTGTGATGACGGGTCCGCAGTTTGCGCGCGAACTGTCGAACCTAGGCAGTATAGTTATTGCCAGATGTTGTGTAGGCAATTACACACTGAATGCGGGACGCGTACTGTCTTGCTCAGCCTATCTTTGTGTTGAGTTGATGCATTCTTCTTTTGGTCTTATGATCAACCGTTGGTTGTGTTTTACAGTTTGCATCTGCCAAAGCTCTGGCTGCATTGCACATGCCACAATTGATACTTCAGAGGTCGGATTCTTCGGAAAAATCTCCACGGGGCTCTTCATCCAGTTCAGTCAGATCTTTGTGCTTGAAAGATACCTGAATGTTGATATTTTTCGGGTCTTAAAGCATCGTTTTTCCTCTATTGGATGCCTGTTCAAGGTTGGTCTCAGTGTCGCCTCCCTTTCTCTGTTGTCGGCTTTTTCTGGCTGCGGTTGAGTAGGCGCTTCACTTATATAACCATTTTTTCCGGAGTTCCCCAGCACGGTTCCGCAGACGATTCTGCGAAAAATCCGAGAGCTCTGGATGTTTCTCGCACCACAGAGTATACAGTCGCGCTATGTAACCTTTTCCTTCAGGGGCCATACTGGCATCATAGAACTCCAACAGGTCATCCTTGAATCTTTCCGTCCACACAAAAGTAGTGAGATTCTGCCGGTCAGTCGCATTGGCTCTGTCTTGATTGACTCCCCCAACTCTAGAGTAGTCGACAATGTTGCCCAACCCATTGTCGGGAGCCCTGCACGTTCACTTGTTTTCAACCGCATTTACTACAACTATGTTTGGTGTTGTCATTGTTGTTCCCGCGAGCAGCTAGAAAAAAGGGTTCGTCCATCCCTGTAGAGCCCCGTATGCAAGGATAAGGCTATATAATATGAGAGGTCGCCCGGTATCCCAGAATCACCGTTTGTGACACCTCACCCAGGTGCCATTCAGTTTTCGCCACGGTTGTTACGCCTTCGCTTAGGGGTTATTCTTTCGAGACCATCCCTGGAAAATTGTCCGCGACTGCTTATTAATTACTGTAATCATATTTAGCAGAAATCCTTGGTACAGGGATCCTTTGTCCGCAACCCGAGGACGCGTTTGGTGGCTTTGTCATAGGCCCTTCGGTTCGATTCCCAAGAAACCAAAATCAAAACCAAAATCAAAATATATATATATATATATATATATATATATATATATATCAGCAAATAATAGAAATCCAAAATAAGAAGTCATAAGTTATCGAATGGAATTCCAGAAAAATTAAGTTTTTTTTCAAGGCTTCTGAACACGTAAAATTTCATCTATCACTTTTACAATAACCACAACTACTCTCACTGACACTGAAAAGTAATTATTCTGATTATAATTTCCTTTTGATTCTCCTCGGTGACAAATTTGGAGCGTGAGTCAAACAAAGTGGCGGGACAAGGCTGTTCCGCAAGAGGAAAGAAAGCGAGGAAGAGAAGTCCAAACAGCGCTTTTTCCGTCAAGCTCAGGAATCTTCACGTACGGTCCACCATGTTCGCCAAGAAAAGAGAACAGGTATTGTACTAGGGCCAATATTAGTGACCTATGGTTAGTAATTTTGAATTAGAAAAGTGGCATAAAAATCGCACTCTTATGCGCTCATATGCATAAGCTGATGCGACCATGAACTGTGGCAGTCCATTTTTCAAAAATAAAACCCCTTCTCTACCTATATTTTCTGAAATGTTTTTTTCGTGCCTTGATTTGTTTGAATGCTTTGGCACTTGCGATAAATAATAATGGAAGAGGTTTGTAGAGAAGTTCCATAAATAGATCACTTTTTTATGGTAAAATTGGCACTTAGAATTCATTAGACTGACGCAATGTAATATGTTATATAATTATAAATTTAGAGTGTTGTTTGTAAGCCGGTCGTGAGAGTATTGACACTCAGCTCTCTGCTATGAGTCATTATCGATGAGTTTAGAAATATATACTGATACAGTAATTTCTTGCTCCGAACGATTTATATTCGAACTTAAACCTCGATCGAGAGTGGTGAAATCTTTTTCACGCCTCGTACAAAATTACCAATTTCCTTATTTACGACCACAACCCGAACAATTCCATCATCGTCTGGTTGGCATTCAATCACCCAGCATAACTTGCATCGCAACGGCGGTAGATTCTCATCTCGCAATACAACTAATGATCCTACTTTAATCAACTCTGGCGATTGCCTATTGTTCTTATTAAGTGTTGTTTTTAGCGACTTCACTGCAGCTTCCCAAATCCCACAGAAATGAGGTGTTCACGGTCGCAAAAAATGCCATTCAATACCCTGATCGGTTGAATACTCTCTCGTTCGCTTATTATGTTTATCGGAATTGAAAAACTCGTAAAGTTCACCGAACTGATTCCTTGCGCCAACAAAATAAGTACCGTTATCCGAGTAAATCACTTTGGATTTTCATCGTCGAGCAAAGAATCTTCCCAGGCTCGCAATAAACATTTCCGTCGTCAAATCGCCTACCAATTCAATATGAACCGCTTTTATAGAGAGACACACAAATATTGCAGCATAAGCCTTGACTTTTCCTTGATTTCGCAAACACTTCTCTTTTTCAAAAAATTGTCCACATAAATTAATCCCTACATTTTCGAGAGGCGCATGAATATACCCCAAATTCCATATTACCTATGTTTCATTTGACTGAAAATCAAGTTGCTGAACAGTTCTTCATTCTAGTTTTCATTCTGTCGAATTGTCAACTCGCATAACCTCTATTTGTCCTAACTACCAATTATGATAATTTCTATTATACCGAATGCTCATTTGGCATAATTTTCGTATTTTCAAATTTTTATAAACCATAAAATATATTCAACCTAATTTTAATTTAATCTAGTTTTTGTTCTTCCGCATTTGTATTCGTCATAAATTTCATTTTCCCGAATTTGCATTTATCCTAATGTCTAGGTATCTGAACTGGCATGTGCGATAATTTCCATGTCACAGAAATTTCATTTGTCCTACCACACTTGCGTTCAGTTTCGAAGTAGTTGTTTTCCATCTAGATGTACTGAGTCTTGCCAGTAAGTCAGGTGACGATGGCACTGCGAAACACTTCTTACGATGTCACATACATTGGGCGCGAAATTCAAATGAGGGCCTTGTTTAGAATTGCATAATCAAAAGACAGCCAATGTGTTCGGTCTGTAACATGTCCATAAACACTAATTCGCAAACATTCGCGAAAAATTGATACAGAACACTACTCGAAACTGAACGGAAATCTGGTAGGAAAAATGAAATTTCTGTGACATGAAAATTTTGGCGCATGCAAGTTCGGATACCTAGAGATTAGGATAAATGAAAATTCGGGAAAACAAAATTTAGATTAAATTAAAATCAGGATAAATATTATGGTGAATAAAAATTTGAATATACGAAAGTTATGCCAAATGAGAATTCGGTATAATAGAAATCATAATAATTGATAGTTAGGACCAATAGAGGTTATGTGAGTTGACAATTCCAGAAAATAAAAAGTATGATAAATTATTGTTCGGCAACTTGATGTTCGATCAAATGAAACTTAGGTAATATGGAATTTGGGGTATATTCATACGCCTTCATTTTCGAAAAGGTGCGCAGCCGCTACTCAAACCTTTGGAAGGTTTTGCCATCACATATGAAGCTTCCTTCGGTTTTGCACGACAACATTTTATACACGAATGCACAACCCTTCGAATGGCGAGTCTTCCATCAATTAGCCAAAATTTTGGTCTTATGGTGGACTCCCATGGCAGATGAAATCAGAAAATAATGAGAGTGAGAGAGACAAATAGATCTATCCATCTCTTTCACTCTCATGACTTTCCGCTTTCATCCACTGCTTTCATCTCTCATGGGAGTCCAACATTACATTGTACAATATTGCATTTTGCCCTGCGTAGAATAGCCATTTGTGGGCGTCCCGAATTACAAGGGTAGTGAAAGGATGATTCTTAGGCAGTAGGATGGGGCATTTCTGATCAACGTTGATGTTTGCATCCTTTATCCTCCCCCCAGTCCCAGCACAGGTTATTAGTTTGATTCAGGCTAGCATCTTTCTATATAACACTCACAGACCCGCGAACATAAGAAGTTAGAAATCGTCTGTATGGCTTTTGTGGTCTAAATGTTGGACACGCTAAAGCATCAAAAGGTGGAACTCATCAAACGGCAGAATTTTATTGAGTATCATTATCCTCGCAGGTAACATTCCAGCGTCACGCAAAAGACTTACCAAACATTGAGATTTGTCGGCTCCCTGCGATAACCCATTTCCATCATCAATTCATATATTACATAGTTTTGATTGATTCCTTCAGGAGTTAAACCAATTCCTATCATAGTGCTTCCGTTAAAATTTCGTCCATCGAAAACGCGCTGTAAGAAGAAGAATATTGTACAATAAACTCCAGAAATTAATAAATAGGTTAAGCTTTAAATAATAGTAAATAAGAATTAATTAGATTAGAGGTCAAATTATGAGTTTGAGATCAATATTCGAAAACCTGATTTTTGATCGGATTGACGGCCTGATTAACGCTTGGGCATGTGGTCACGAATGCGGACATGACACAAAAATAATTTCGCGACAAATAGATATGGCATGTAATAAATTTATATAAAGTGAAATGTTGCAATTTAATTACGATTAAATAATTAAAATTACCACATACCTTCGGCACCGCTTCCTGGAATCCAAAAAAAACATATAATCGAAAGTCCACCTAACGAGTCATATCCTATCAATTCTGTTGAGCACCAGGCCTGTTCGAGGCCACTTAAATCCACAAAAATTCAAACCTCAAAATCAATTAAATAAAAATCCGGAAATCTCACAAGAAAAAAAAACAATAAATAGACTAAACTAAATCCAAGGAACGCAGTGTACCGGCTTCTCGCACGGTCAGCTCAGACTCGGTAGTTGGGCGTGTTTCGCAAATAAAGAGGGTTCAAAAATGTTAATAAATGACAACTCAACATTTACACTAATTAGAACAGGTAATTTATTTGATGCAAGTTAACAAAAAAAATCTGCCCGCTTCGCGGGCACATTCTCATCGCGCGCAGCTCGCTTCGCTCGCAAGTTTGAGCGCGCCTAGGGCGCGCGACAGTTAGGTCTCGCGCTTCGCGCTTGATCATATATTTATCTCGCGTTTTGCGCTCGATTATATATTCACCTCGCGCTGCGCGCTCGGACGTATTTAAATCGCGCTTCACGCTCGGTTTCTCTAGATTTTTGAACTTCGTGTTCGACTTTGATGGAAAGAAAAAGTTTATTAGCAAATATTATAAAATTATCAAAACCTCTACATGTGAAGTGATTGTTAAATTTGTTTTCATTTCAGAATGAAATGGAACTTTATTTACTCAAGGTTCTATCGACCTTAAGGAACACATTCTCATCCAGACACTCGCGCTTCGCGCTCGATATGTGATTTGGAAATCATATGAACCTTGCGTTCCACGCTCGGTTCTGTGCACCGTATGATAGAAATGAAAAAGTCACGAATAAAACGAAAACTACGCATCCTTTGACAGCAAAATGAAATTATTGATTTTTAATTATTTTTTTGTGTGATCGAAATTTGGATTTTTCAAAAAATTCAAAAAGTTGTTAAAAAAATATTGTAGGGTGTTCAAAAAGAAACATTTTCCTCCTCCTGACTTTTTTCCATATCGTGCGTTTTTCGGCATAAAATGTTCATTTACGTTTGTTTTTTGTAATTTTGAAAATGCTATAACTCCAGTAATTTTCTTTTTATCCAAAAGAATCATTGGGATAAATTATTCGAGCTTCAGAGTACCATGAATAGCCGTACATAGAATTTTTGAATTTTGAAAAAAATGGTCTCAAAAATTTTCAAAATGTGCTCACTTTTTGAATTTGTATCCAAAATAGTTGGTTAACGAACTTGTTCTTTCTTTTTAGGCCCTAAAAAAGTGTGCCAAAGCACAATCCAATCTGATTATTTTTTCGAAAGTTATCGTGCCTACAGACAGACAGACAGACTGACTGACAGACAGGCAGACTACAGACAGACACCTTGGTGAAAACCTTTTTTTCTAGCTCAAGGGTCTCAAAACGTGGAGATTTGATGAAAACCGACCAAGTCAAATTTTACATAAAACCAATACCTTCTCATTAGAATGAGAATGTAAAAAGAGTGAAATAACAAGCCCGATTTAACAATTGACTTTCTACCGCATGACGGATCTCGACAAAATCTAATGGTTTACAAATTTAAAAAAATTGGTCGAGGCTCGAATAATAATTTTCTCGACATGTTAACAATGAGAAAAATGTTAAATCCTGACCTAAAATACTCGACCTAAACTAACCTTGAGAGGTTAGGCTTTTCTGCCCGGAACTCCATGCTAGGCAATTTTAGTAAAAGGAAATAATCTCTCTAAATGACGACTTAGGATCGAGCTGAACGAACTTTCTAGAAAAACTCAATTTAATCCTCTTTAACTAAGCTCAAAACAACTATTCACAGAACTTTATAATAATCTAACTCGATTCTTCAATTAAAGTCTAAACCAGATATAATTCTTAACCGCGATTTCGGAAATCTAGTCATAAACACAACCTAACCTCAACATTGATTACCGCCTAACGTCACTAAATTAGTAACGACCCATGACTAATCATAGCCTAATTTATTCCATTAGTAGCAACCGAATTCAAAACTCTATCAAGACTCTCAGCTAATACAAAACCCCACATAACCTAGATTCCCGAAAACCAGCGATAAATCAAACAATTAATCCCATATAATTCCTAACCTTCACATTTTTCAATTTATAAAGAATTTACGCTTAGCTCGCCTAATCCCACTGACTTAAAATTCATTTAAGAGACAATCAAATACAATAGCCTAATCGCCTAAATGTTATTAACAAGGTGTCACACACGAGAAATAAACTTTCAAAATCAAGTGAACAGAATTTCCTTAAACATTTCTTAAATCTGCTAAACAACTTCAATAAGCATTTCTTACACTAATTTTGCAAAATCATTCATGAAAAATAAACCATCTTACTTTAAATCAATAATACACCCGGAAAAGTACACACCTTAAATTTTAATGAATAAAGTACTTGAAATTCGGTAAACAGTACAGTCGAAATTCGGTAGATAACCTATCAAGATTGCATCAATATCATACTTGAACTTTAGTTCATAACATACTCTAAG
>CAKNXH010059873.1:0-29542 GCA_932178445.1 Andricus quercusramuli | reverse complement strand
ACGATATCATAAAGCAATATAATAAATAGGAAGGCCCAGTCAAAGAACCTCCGTCTCGACCGTGGGTAACGCCATTTTCACAAAAGAACCTTCAAATTCTAAAATCCCATTATTAATGGCCACGTGTCGAGCGAAGTTTCCCTTTACTCAATATTGAAGAGTTGGCCTTACCCGTAGTACTCTGGAGCATCGTTGGTGGACTTCCTGATGATAGAGGAGTTGCTGGGTGAATCTTTACTGCTTCCTGACGGGAATTACTCGAGAACCATCACGCGAGAAAGTGTGAACTACTGAAAAATACTCGATACGAGGAACAAAAATTATACTCTCGACTCGACGTGGCTGCGATCGGCAGAGAAGAGCGAGCGTAGTTGCAACGGTGCGGGACTCGGTCTCGGCGTTCCTTCTCCTCCTTCTTTCCGCCGTTCCTATTGGTGGTAAGGCCGCTGCGGTGACGGGGTGCAGGGTTTACATTCCAGGGCCGTATGGATAAGTGGACCTCGGTACCCTGTTATTTTCGGTTTTCATCCTTCCTTCCCTCTATTATCGCCAGGATTGATCCAGTGTTGTTATTTCGACATCCTTACTCTCCAATTCACATATAAGATCACCTACAGGAGCTCGAAATTACCCTGGCTGATCAGAGCAGGGTTTGGTTCGGTACCAATTGGTATTAGCCGACGTGAAGAGGGCATTCCCTATTGAGATTCCTTAGTCATGTTGGGAATTGATGAAGAAATTTCTCATCGTGAAGTTTCCGAAAAGGTTCTACGCCAGGTAGATGAGTCGTTCCGGATTTTCCGCAACTTGTAACGTTGCTTCAAAACTGGCCGGCATCCTAACATGAACCCTTGCAGATGAGGATCCACAGCTCCTTTGAGTCTGGCAGACGATAGTTGATGAAAAAGGCGGGAGAATTCAAACGGTTTGAAATGTGTCTCGATGGAATCTCGCTGTTCTGCAAGCCTCAAGTGGCGTCCCATTTGAGTCTTGAAGTAGGAAGAAGTCCATCGATGTCCCACGATGTCTCGACGTGTCCGGATCGTTACTGAAAAATAAAAGAAACGAACAGAATAAGTCCTTAAAATCATAAATCTTAAATCTAGCCCTGTTCATGGAGTTTCCGTACCGCAGCCGTGATTCCTGACCTTACAAAATTAAATCTCTGAACTTACGAAAAATCTTTAAATGTCAAATGAAAATTTATCAATTAGAATTTGTGAGTTGCAAGAATTTTGCAACGTCACAAAAGTATTCAATAAGTATATATTAAGAAATTTCTGTCTTACAGATAATTGCAGAATTTCATGAGGAGAGGGTATAATTTAAGAAAATAGCACACTTTCCGGGTGAAATCGCAGTAAAGTGTCAGCTATAGCTACATCTCACGGACAAGGGACAGCTGATTGCAGCGTGTAATAGGCTTAACACGACGGTCATGAAGATATCTTTAAAACATTTTTAAGACATTTCAATGTCGGAATCATGTAGTTATGGATCTCATCTTCACGACGTCGGGAAGACGTTCTTCGATTTTTCGCTGACTGAGAAGCCTCGTGCGCCTTGAGGAAACACAGCGGTTAGAATATAACCACCTACTGCATTCTTCCTGAAAGGGTCTTGGCATGCTTCTCAAACTCAAAGATGCTGTTCATGCTATTGAACAATTAAGGCTTGGCACCAATGAGAACATCGATGCTTGGAAAGTATTAATTAATTGAATACTGTGGGTGCAACTGTCAATAATTCTTTTTTTTCTCTTTAGAAGTGATGTTGTTAATGTCTGGTGCTGAAAATCTAATAACGAGCGTAGTTTCTCGAAGACCAACAGAACAAGTCCAGTATTTTCAGAATTTCGCATTCTCTGCCATTTACTATATCACCCTAGGAGCGATTGTCGGATTGCTATCGCGCCTAGTACCATAAGAAAGAGAGCTGGTATAGAGCACACTCACAATTGATGCCACATTGTGCCTTTGTATGTTAATCGTTCTCGTTGCATGTTTGGGAACAATACGGACCACGAAGAGACAACTGTATGTTAAGGTGGAAATCAAAATAGCATGACATTCAGAAATAGAACCCTCTGTGTCTGATTTCAATTGAGGTGACATCAGGAAAGCAAATGTCAGCTCTATCGACTGTACTGATATTTCACATATTCGTGAAAGTTACCATACATCTTCTTGCGTTATGCATACAGTTTTGCGAATCATATAATAGTCTCTTCTCAATGGAAAGAAGCAGAAACAACAATTTACAAAACCTTCGGTATTTTTGCTGAGAAGTGATAAACAAAATAATAATTTGTTTATAATTTGCAATGTTGCTCAGTAGTCAACAGTTGGCAAATGTAATATGACGTTGGTAATACGCTCTGTATCACTCAGTACGATTTGAAAAATGTTTGTTATTTTTGGTTTGTTTACCAATGTAACTAATTTGTTAAATTGCAATTTTAATATTATTGCCGGCCGAAAAACGTTTTGCAAATTTGAAAATTTTCAAATCTCGCAATTTCTAACATTTGCTAGCGAAAATCGCAACCTTCACGATTTTTTCTAGAATTTTAGGAGTCGGATTACAAAAAATTTAACAATAATTTCAAAAAATATACATTGCGTTATGTAATTGGTTTTGCAAGTCATACAATAGTCTCTTCTCAATCGAAGAAAGCATAAAACATATTTCGCGAAACCTTCGGCCTTTTTGCTAGGGAGTTATTAACAAAATTATAATTTGATTTTAATTAATAATTTTTCTGCATCAAGTAAGTTTTGAAAATTTTAATACAGGATAGAGACTGAGTTTGTAGCAAAATGTTTTGAATTTTCATGCAGCAATGGGGAGAAAAATTTGAAAATTTATTTCTTAATACAAATTGCCGATCCTATCACGTTTCGCAAAATTTTATCCTATGTTTAACATACTACAAAACAATTATACAATTTTTTTGAAGACCTTCGGAATTTTTGTTAATTAATCCATTTTTGATATCTGATTCCACTGGCCTATTAGCGGCAAAGTCACATTAAGTGTCAACAAAAATACTGGCATCAATTGTATCCATCAGAGTTGTTTGGCAACTACATATGACGCTCTCTCTGGATTCCAGATTATTGTAGGGGACCTCACACTATCAGTCAAGGAATCTATAATGCTTTTGATGGAAGAATTATTCTTCCTACTCTATTTTCTCGCTGATGATACTCCGTGAGGACCCCACCAAGGGATTGCAGGGCGGTCAATAGTAAAACGATTCCTCGTGGTGCATGGTCTCTCAATACGTGGTTTGATTGGCAGAGATTTCAAAAAGCGAAGCTCACGCTTATTAATCAACTCCCACCGAAAATCGTCACCATCCAAAATGCCAACTACCTACAATACCGATAACGGAGATCTCTACAGGAATACCAAGAACATGGGAGTTAACACCAATATCACGATTCCCAACCCAGCTGGGAATGTTGATACAGATGTAGCAATAGCCTCCGTACTGGGATGCATGACACTGCAGCAAAGTACTTACCACATTCCGCAGTTCGACGGGAAGCCCCTTAAACTCAAGAAGTATTTACAGGACATCGCGAATGGTGCGGTTGACATTACCGAGGCGAATGAACCTGGGTTCATAAAGATCGTCCACACCAAGCTCAAGGGATTCGCCCGCGATAGCGTTAGGGACAAATATTTTAATAGGGTAAACGATTTGATCGCCCACCGGAAAAAGCGATTTCCTTCTACCAAAAAATACCAATGGTATTTCGAAAACGTAGTTAATTATCGTATGCGCCAAGACGAGACGATCAGGGACTACTATGACAAACTCCAAGGCCTTATAAGTCATGCTCAACATACTGTTAAGGAAAAGTATACAAAGATTTATAACCTGAGACAAGCTGACGAAGCGAAGAAAATCAATATCGTGATGGGACCAGTAACTGATGTCGCGCTCGACGCGTTTATGAAAGGACTCTCAGATGAGATGTCTACCTTCGTACACACCAAGAACTCTTAGGATCTTGCCGAAGCCCTTGATCATACCCTGCATATCGAGGAGGGACAAAAAAAATCAGAAAGCGCTAAGAATCATCTCTTTGCCTACCCTATCTTCCGACCGAAGGCAGATTTCCACAATCGATTGGGCTTACCTATTCCATACTTGAGGCAGTCGGAGAGAAAGGACAAAAGGGAAACGCAGGAATCGGACAGAACTGGTTCAGGTTCAAGGAAGGGTTTGATAAATTATCCAACTCCATATCCTGCGAAATACCCAGGCCTTTACGTCCCTCACCCGCTCAATATCCTTATCGCTATCGTCCACCTTATCCCCCTAACATCCCCTATCATCATCATTAAAGTTCACCTTTTCCCGCTTTCTCGTTCCCTCAGCGGTATCCATAGGATAATTACACTAAGACCAGTACTGCATGGCAAATATACGGAAAGTCCACCGATAGTACAACGCCTCCCCCCCCCCCCACAGTGGGAGTCTGCAACCCATGCGTGGCGCGTCCCCGGGTGGCGGATAGGGGAATGCTCCCTGGAAACAGAGGGTAGGGGTTGTTGAAGTGAAAACTCTATATTCCATCCTGGTTGTGCTTGTGTGAGTAGTGTGCGTGTGAGCCGATGGTGTACTGTGCCATGATGGATGATGAGAATGGGGAGAGCCTTGGGCCTGGTCACGTAGCAGCGTAAGCGGCGTTGGTTGAACCGAGAGCGTCTTAGCGATCACTAGAAACTTTTTTGTGCCACTTTCACAATTGTACTGTATATGTTTAATAAACATACTTTTATTCTGGAATTTAATTAATGTGTATTTAATCAAATAACTTTAACAGGTTATGGGCCCAGTGTGAGTGGCTTGTGAGAATAAAAGTGATCCATACGCAGGCTGGCGATGCCCACGGATAAGGGGGCAGAACGCTACGCGGAAACGCGGAGAAAATTCCAGAAGGCAGATAAAGCTGCAGGGAAGTTGATTGTCACGACGGTTAAGAGGAAACCGCTGGATTTACTTTTAAATTGTACGTCGGCGAAAGAAATGTGGACAAAACTGAATGCAGTTTACGATATGAAGTCCGATGAAAATTTGTCTCTAATTCAAAAACAGTTTTTTGATTATAAGTGGGAAACAAGTGAAAGTGTTGCGCATAATTTGTCGAAGCTTGAGCATCTGGCGACAAAAATGAAGAGTCTCGGTTGTGCGGTTGCGGAATCAATGGTAATGACGCGCGTGTTATCGGTTCTACCGGCAATTGGAGCAGCAAGAAGACTGACCAAACTCATTTTAAAAAGAAGTGGAGTAACCTTGCGTGCTATAATTGTGGGAAACCAGGTCATTTGAAAAGGGATTGTGCTGGTTTTTATGCATGTGGATCAAATAATTATATGCAAAGGAACTTTCCAAAAAGAAGTCAGAAATCGGATGCACAGGACAGAGCTAGCTCGGCGCAGGAAAATCTGGCATCGTCGGCCAAATACGCATTCATTGGAAGTAGCAGCCCCCAAGGTCGAGTTTACCTGGACAGTCTGAAAATTTAAACTCACAACAGACTCCTCGCTTGGACGCGGCAGGGAGTCAGCACACTCACCAGCGTCTTCAGAAACATGTCCACTTCCCAGAGCACACTATCGGGTCCTACGAGTTAAGGACCTGCGAAAAAAAATTGGAAGCTCCTACACGAAATCATGGCAAGGAAACTGTATCGATACCCCAGAGAGGCTGCCGATCAAGTGGTTGTCCAAATACAAAATGGCGTTCTTGACGCCTCGTGGACACTTTGAGTATCTGCGCATGCCCATGTTAATCAAGAATGCCGCCTCCACATTTCAAAGACTAATGGACACTGTAATGAAAGGAATGAACCGCACTGAAGTTTTCGTATACATAGATGACATTCTAGTTCATTCTAAGGATTTGCAAGAACATTAGCCACGAGGAATTGAAGCCAAACCCGGCCAAGATAGAGGCGATAAAAAATTACCGTCGCCCTAAAACTGTGAGCAACATCCTTCAATTCCTTGGACTCTTGGGTTATTATCAAATGTTTCTCCAAGACAATGCCAAAATCGCCAAACCCCTAAACGACATACTTAAGAAGGATGTAAAATGGAAACCGGGATACCCTATTTTCAGGAAAACCATTAAGCTAACCACCGACGCCTCTGTCCACGCCATCGGAGTCATACTTACTTGAGCAGAAGAAGGGCTCGAAATGCCTGTGGTATATTTTTTCAATGCTATGAACAGCTGTCAGGAGAGATACCCCAAGAAAGAGCAGGAATGCTTGGCCATCGCCCTGCCTCTTGAAAACTTTCGACTCCATTTGCACGGTCGAGAATTGGTACTCGCCTGCGACCACGAACCAGTCTACTGGATGACATACAATTATAATCGAGGGGCACTATCGGGAAATTCTCAAGAAGACCCTTCTGAAAAATTGGAAGAAGCCAAAGATCCTGAAAACATGAGTGGAATCCTAGGGCCTCGTACACCATTTCAGCCAATTAGACCTTCTACGGAAGAAGCCCATTCTTGAACAGACCCCCAAAAGATACTGGTTCTACCCCGAGCTGAAGCCTCACTAGGTGGTCCCCTGAGAGGTAACACCCTGTCCCAGGACCAATGCTATCGAGGAAGACCGAGGTTAATACCGGCTCCGTAAAGTGTATCTGATGCGGCAAACGCGCCTTCGAACGAAGCCCCACTACCCGAGTTAGAAGAAAGTTCCACAGGCAAACGACTGGGAGAAGAAGGGAAGCGTACAAATCGCCGGTCGCTAGAAATGAATCCTCGACCAAGCAGTCTTCAGATGACGAAGATTCTGATACTTCGGACGCGCCTATATTTCGAAAGTCTCGCAGCGTCTTACTCGATTTAGAACCCTCAGTCATCATTAAAAGGGACGACTTAGTCCCCAAGAGTGCTCCTTGTGGAATTCAGAACCAAAAGCTGGGATAGGCATCGCGTTTGGCCCGAACAGCTCCCTGCACGTCTCACAGCATAGCCAGGATCGCCAGACTAACAATGCAGCTGAAATAGAAGTAGCAACGATAGCCGTCCAAAGGGCTCACAAGGTTGGCATGAAGAAACTCAGCATAGAAACCGATTCAAAGTTTCTATTCAGTAGTGCGACTGAATGGATCCCTAAAAGGGAAGCAAATAACTGGAAGACTAGCGAAAATAAGTCAGTGAAAAATCGCTCCGAATTTGAGGACATAATGGATGCCCTGGAGCCTCCGGAAGTGATTTGGGAACATATTCCTAGACATCAAGGAATCGTCGGTAATGTCTGCTGCCATCCTGGGAGCTGGGCACATGGAGGACTAGGATGAGGCAAACAAATCCCATGCACATATATCTCTAAAGGAGAACAAGACGAGGAACTACTCAAGGAGTTGGAACTTCTTGACCCCTGCGGTGAATGTGACGACGATGTTCTCTCAGAGAAAGTGAAAATATTTCAGGATGGATGCGAGTAGCTGGTCACGCAGGAGGGCGTCAAGAAAGTAACCATTCCAGCCTAAGGCAAGCCCATAGAGAAGGAATCATCCCGAGGAAACGAGCGGTCCTCGCAGCTGTCCTCTTCTCCCACCAAAAAGTCCGGTGTGGCAAGAAAAAGAATGGTCCAAATCAAGGACCTTGCCGCGAAATTTGAGATAGTCCCAGGATCTCCAATTATCGGAAAAAACCAGCAAACGGAACCACTATTTTTCACAACAGCCCCTGTAATAGCGCTGGAAGCTAGATCTACCCCGCTCACAAACACCCAAACAAAATTAAGTTCAAAGAAGAAAGAAGGATCATCCGAAAGGAAGTCCAGGCTGAATCTACGACGACTGGAGTCCGATATAAAATCGGGGGGCCCCGCTACGAGCCCAGCCACATGTTCCACCTTCCTAGTTAATGTTGATTTACCCTATATACCCAACCCTCCAAACACCGAGGCATCCCTTGAAAACGTTTTGAAATGAAACCAAGGTGGGTTGACTTGAGCGAGAACGGACCCAACATTCTACATCAATGGAGTGAATCTTTGACGTACAGACGAGACAATAAAGCTCACTTCATTTCAGAGGATTGTAAACCAAAGAATCGTATTGCGAAGCTCCTCATCCCTACCGAGCGTTTTATTATTCAAGACCTATGGAAACGCAGGCCTGAGAAGAAGCAGGTCGTGGTTACTCCCCACGGTCGACACCACACCTACTCTGCCATAGTAAAGTGGCCTAAAGTTGTCTACGAGACCATATCAGTAGTTCCATCCATAGTTTCTGAAGCTGCATAGAGCAGCAACTAGTGCGAGCTGGGACTCGGGAACCTGTGCTCGTAACCGACAACCCAGTCGAACGCTTTGAAAATGTGTCTCTTGACACGGTAGGAAAACTATCTACCATGCCGACTAAAAATCGCAACATCCTGCAATGCAGGATAACTTCAGTAAGTACCGCATAGCTGCTCCTATACCTGGCCTTAAGATTACCACCACAGCGCAGGCAGTGGCCACCTCCATATTTTCCCAGTACGGTGCACCTCGGAGCGCCGTGACCGAAAGGGGAGGCAGTTTTGTGAGCAAGTTCATAAGGCATCTTGAGAGGCTATTTCAAGTAAAAAACTTACAACTTTCGGCTACCGATCCCAGGCCAACAGGGTCCTTGAAAGAAGTGACATAGTTCTGGAGGATTATATTAGGCATTATGCTAACTATTATGACGATTGGGATCGATTGCTCCCCTTCGCCATGTTCGCTTATAATACGCCAGTGCATGAAGCGACTAATTTCACGCTCTGCGAACTGGTCTTTGGCCGTGTAGCAAGGACCCCGAGTTCCTTCTTTCAAGGCGAAGAACTCAAAAACTTACATTAAGGAAATTCTGAGCATACTTGTGTATATTTCATTATTGAAACGCACCTACTACCTAATGTATCAACTGCACACAATACCGGTGTTCCAATCGGTACTGCGAAACGGTTCAGGAAGCGCCTACGTCTAATCGAAATTTTCCCACGTTTCCGTAGCTGAATCCCAAAAGACGCACATCCTCTTGAACTGTCGACATATAGAATCATATAAGAGGAGTCCCTATCACTTGATTCGTAATAACAACTTCCCCGCGAAGGAGGTCGCGAGGCGCCAATCATGCCATTAGGAAACAAAATCGGAATGGGTCCCCATCAACTCTTCGAATGGATGGCTGTATTCATTAGTGGAGCACTTTTTCGTTAGATTAGGGTACCCCAAGCAGCCTAAGATCCTGATCGATTAAGACGAAATTGGGATAATTGAAATCGCACCTATCGCACGTACCTAAATCGAGCTCTAAACACAAAATAGGACGTTTGTCGGATCAATGAGCGAAACCGGAACAATAGAGGTTATCTATGAACCTCTATTACACCTCAATCTGGCCAAACTATCACCACTCCTGAAGGAACATGAGGATTCTACCTCAAAGGACGAAGAACAGAATAAATCTTTAGGAGACTTTTGCATCGACAGAAATGCCTTTGCCAGAAACGAGAAATCCCTGGACGAATTGGAACAGCAGCTGAACGAGATAAACTTGCAACACCACTCTGAAGCTCACCACCTGATGCTGATAAATGGTTCTTACACCAGCCTTGCACTACTCGTCATGGGCCTAGGACTCTACTGCTGTTACTCTAGTGCAGAGCCGGAGTTGAAATGAGGTAATGCCGCAACCCTAAGAAATCCCAAGGGGAACAAAACCTCGAAAACCCAAACGACAATGAGAGAAGCAATTAAAGGGGAGGGAAGGAAACAGAGGGATAGATAGAACAAGGAACCTTTTTTTGATTGGTCGCAGATAATGATAGGTTAACTATCTGTGACTTCTTCCTGTTGAATTAAGTTTACATAACAGAGAATATTTCACCCTCTACCGCTCATAGTGGGAGTAATTCCTTGTTGAGGACAAGTTATTTAGAAACAACCAGCCTCAGGGTGGCCGCTGGACCTGGGAACCGGAGGATGAATTTTCAACCAAGCGAGATAAATTCGGAACCAAAATTATAACAATAGCTTTTTCAAAAAAGTTTTTGAATTTAATTCGACAATAGTTAGTTTGACATTTTCTATTTGAAATTTTACGATGTGTGCATTTTTAAATACATATATTTGAGATGCCAGCACCATTTCACTATTAAATTTTTTAAATGGCGAAAGTTCATATTGAAAGCATTGATAGCAAATTTTATATTGAATAATTTTATATTTTAAATTGATTTATTTCAATTTTGCTTGGTTGTATAAATCAATTTTTTTATTTTAATTTGTTTGGATTGAATAATACATTTTATACTTTTCAGTTATAAATTGTTCCGTTTCAATTTTAAACATACAAAATCGTCTAAGTTTAAAAATTTTTCGATATCGAAGTATTGCCCTTTTTCCACATCCTATTGCTTCTCTTTTATTTAATATTTTCTTCATTGTAAATCAGTCCAATTTTAACTTTTCCTCATAACAAACCAGCTGAATACAAGATACTTGTATCCTCTTCCAAAACAGATCGACTTGCAAATCAACAACTGCATTTTTTTAAATTACCGACTTGCTACCAAAGTACATGAATTTTTGAGAGTTAAATTTTCAATCAAAGGAAATGAAATTTATACAAAAATATTCCAACATTGAACACAATAAGTTGAATTTTAACCAGAAAAATGAAGTTTTTTTCAACAACAAAAAAATAGAATAGTTCAATTTTCAGTCAGAAAAATAAGTTTTAAGCAAATAAGATAAATTTTTAAGGAAATATTTTAATCTTTCGCCGAAAAAAGAATAAAATTTTCCTAACAAAAAGGATAAGGAAGGGAAGGGTGAATAATTGACAAGCCAAAATTTCAGCGAATTGGATTTCATTGTGGGACTCAAAATTGACAGGGAGAAATAAGAGAAAGAATTATTCTTTTTATTATTTCTCTTATTATATTTCTTCTTCTCTCTCTTCTCTCATTACCTCTTCATTTTTTCTGTTTTGTTTTTCATTTTAGATTATTTAAAGGTCATTCCTTTTTCTTTCCCCTTCGCGTCATCCAAGAACCACGAAAAGCCTAGTTAGTTGGAGGACGCTCGCTTCCCTGCGGCATCCTCCCCGAATGGGTGAACTTCGTTGGGGACCCTCACCCAGGCGCAGACCACTTTCCTAGACTCACGCTAAAAAAAAAAAACAATACATATAAATTCTGACAAGAAAGAAGGAAACATGCAATGGTCTTCTCTTCAAACAACGAATTGCTCTAATAATATGTCTTCAAATCTCCCCTTTTTATTGACTTGCGGAGGTAAAGTGCCCTAACACGCGAAAATTTTTGTTTATTTCCAGGAAACGAGGCCAGGGGACAGCGGAAAATTTGGTAGCGTGGCCTCCTCGCCGTGTGACCGCTCCTGGAGCCCCTGGTCCTCCTGTCGCAACTCCACCTCCTTTAACAGAGACAGGCACTCCGTTAAGGGATGCATGTAATCCTTCTGAAAGAAAAAATATTTTTTCTTACTCGTTATAACAAAAAAAGGGAAACAGGAGTATTCTCGCCACCACCCAATTACTCCTGGTCAAGTACTTCACTTCCTCTTGGTTCCAGGAGTACTCTTGGGACCACTCAGCATGAGAGTATTTCTGGGCGGTTTCCTCCATCGACGCGGTGTCCTCAGCCCACAGCCCCAGAGAACCTTTGCCCAGCCACTTGCCCCACAACAGTTGCATTTGGTAACGAATTGGAGAAATTTCAAATCAGAAAGGTAAATTTTTTTTACAAAGACAATTAACCTTTCCACTAAAATCGATAAACTTTCAATCTAAAATAAAATATTTCCAGTTCGAAAACCATTTAAAACATACAACAATTTTTTTAACAAGATGTTCGTAAAGCTTGCGATAGACAAATAGGAATTTTCATCATTCATGAATTGAAGACTAAGGAGTAATAGTTCAGATAAACATTAAGTATTTCCATTTAAGTTTATTTTTAATATTTTTTAGATATTAGGCTAGAAAGCTGGGAATTTTGCTTTGCAAATAATATATATTATTTTTCTGTGAAAAGAATTTATTTTTGAACAAACAAAAACGTCTTCTGAGCCGAAATGTTTAAATATTAAACAAATTTGTCAACCAGGTTGATGTAAAAAGGTGAATTTATAGAAAGGACGAATTAAAACAATGAAAATAAACTTTTATTATAATTTTCAATTAAATCTTGAATTTGCTTTCGAAAAGGACGAAACCTCTACAGAACATTTGAATTTTCAACCCAAAAAGACGACTTTTGACAGATTGTTAATCAAAATGACCTAATTTCTAAATAAATGATTACATTCCATTGAAAACGAATAGACTATTTGAAACAAATTTTGTTTGACCTACCGCTTCTCTCCATCCCTTGGCTTTTCACAGTCAACTTCCATGGCCAGGACAATTCTCCTTACTTCACGCTTTCCACGCCGGGGAAAATGTATCCTTTTTTCGAACACTCACTTTAACAGTATTCACAATATCATTTTGAATTAGGCCGCGTGTTAGGACACACTGGCTACCACCCACGATGGCACGGTCCAACGAGGAATCAATCACGGCGACCTCTCAAGAAGCAAAAAAAACACAACAACACTTGAGGTTTCACAGAGAGAAACCTTTTGAACGCTGCCTCCCCCTCCCGGCCTTCCAGAAACATCAAGATCCGGTGTGGTTTGTTACGAGAAAACCTAAATTAAATTTTCCATTTTTCTTTTTCGAATTGACGTAACTGGAAATATTATTTCAAGCTACAATACCATCAAGTGAGGCTCAACCAAATTCTATAAATGTCTTTGATGATGTGGCCTGCGAGAAACAGGATAATATCATATCCCTTTTTCTGTATGGTTGGGAAACGCTTATGTTTACAGTTTTTACTTATGTCAAACTTACGCTCGAATTCCTAAACATCTAGTTCGAGATAATGTAAATCTGTTAATACTTTTCACGCAGGATGAAAGGAATTTGAGATATGTGTATGACGATCATGTAAACACTGACATGAGTTATTCTTAATTGCGAGACTTATCTCCAACATGTTGGAATACTGACAAGTATGGATTTCTTGTCATTGATAAGGATAGCGATCTCATCAAGGGAATATCCAGACAAGGATTTCATTGTTTTATCTCACTATAGATATAAGTTGTGTAGTGAAAATGATATCATCACATACTGAGACATCGACACGACAACATGACAAAGTTTCACAAAGAGAAGGAGGTGCTCCGTCAAATCGCAAAAGCTAGTAAGGCAATTCGACGTAAGCCTCGAACGCTCAAATGGGTGAAGAAGTCGCTAAAAAGGTAATGAGTGAAACGCTTAGGTTAACCGTCATACCACTGCAGAAACTGGTTGAAATATCTAGCCTCCAGTTAATAAGAAAGTGAAAGAAACTAAGCCGGTGACAAAAAAAATGAGGAGAAGCAGCAACAGGAGGATGATAGTGCTTCCTTTATGACTACTAATTCTAAAGAAGATTTAGATACAGCTATGTTGGAAGAAGATGCTGCAAACGAGCCTGCTGATAGTTGTGAGCATTTGACAAACAAGTTTCTCAGAATGGTGCAAAAAAATGGAAAGCAGTATTTAGATATGTTTTATGGTGTGCGTAATCTCAATACTGGTATCTGAAAAACATTGGTCTGCTCGAACTGCTGTTCAGAAAAACTTTCGAAGAGAGATCTATAAACACTGATTATCTAAATAATTATGAGGAAATATTGATTGTAGAGATATCAAGTACAAGAACACTGACAACGTTAGTGTTCTGCATCAGTGTACTACTGACTACGTCTACTGGGAAGACCCTAACGAACTAGTTGATCATCTTCGTCTACTTCTAGCGATTCAGGCAGAAGGCGACCCGAGTCACAACAATAAAATTATATCAATCATTGAGGAACTTAGGAAAGCTGGAGTCTTGTATTAGGAGTGTTCCAATTATATTATCATCAGTATAACGATGAGTATTGCCATTTTTGGACGTCACCTGGGTCAAATCGCTGCAGCAAGCCGTGGGCTTCCTGGTTTTGAATTCCAGATCACCTCCAACGGCCATTAAAATGTTGATGGTGAGAGAGTTTACAACGTTAGTGAGGTCAAAGAACAATTCGACGCTGTGAATTTTGAACTTTCACAGTGCATTGTACAAAATGATATACGTACAGTGTATTAAGTCACATCATCCATGCGAACTGATTTGACAATAACAATTTGATGATACGCATACTCGAAGAATCGATCAATGACAAAACGGAAAAAACTGCAAATCGATACCCGACCAAATTTTTCAGTCCCTACCACTGAACTTATTGCTCAGTTGAGTGCTTGATTGAACGCACTCAAGAATGGATAACGAGAAATTGGCACTATTCACAGAACTGCATAAACCTGCTAGAGACAATTATCCACGTCGGCACGTGAAAATGCGTGATATAGAGGAGGTCTCAAGTAGAACTTTATGTTCTTCTAAATGATTTACCTAATGATTCTTGTGTATTGAAATAGTGTCACGATTTTGCGCCAAATAGCACAACAGCCTTCATTTCAGTCAAAAAGTGACACAGGCCAGGCGCTCCTTACGCTATTTTGGAGCAGCCTCAAACATGCAACTTTCTCGGACAGGTATTGGAAGAAATAGTGTGTGATACGCGTGCGTACCATGTAATTACTACTCGCCTAATTGCAGCACTTGCCTACTGATTATGTTGTAAAAATCAAACTCGTTGCAAGCACCTCGTTTTGCGCACTTGTATCACAAATAACTATGAGCTTTGTTAATTAAATAAATTACTAATAAGGCTAGTCAATTATAGTCGATTCACAAAACTCTCAACATTTAATTTAGATACAGTTTGGAATATGCTTAATTTCTTCTCAAAATATTTGAGTTACATTTTTCCCCATTCACTGCTTTTTTCTGCCGAAGATCCTTCCGTACGCATCAAGATCAATGAGACCACGTTGGCAAGATAGACTGCAATTACAGCTTATAACCTTATTAAAAAAGTAATAACTGAATATTTCTGAATATCGATTCTCATGTTTCATTCTTATCCTCACTTTCTTTCCATATGAACCCTTCTATTCAGCATGTTGTATTTCGGTTAGTTATCTTCTTCACTCTGTGTGTGTGTGTGTGTGTGTGTGTGTGTGTGCGTGTGTGTGATGTGTGTATAGCGAGAAGTGTGTGCTTACATGCTTGCGCGCGGCTGGCTGTGATTTCGTTAATCAAGACGAGCTGTAAATTTACAATTACCTACGTTATAATAAATACTGCATTATTTTTATATAATACTGCATCAGTTTTTGATATATGTTAATCATAATGATGAGGATTCGGAATATGTTTCTTAGATTCGAACTTGAATGAATCAAACATTTTTTAAATACTTCATCGGTAACGCATTCGTGAACACGACCCTGTATCATGTTTCATTTTTTCGATCCAATGTACAACTGGATTTACGTTCTGATTTATGATTGTATTTTCGATGAGAGTTTTTAAATAGGGGTGGCCAATATAACATTTATGAAATATATAAATATAAAATACCTGATTAATGATTTGTGCTGAACCAAACATACCGAGAGTGCCCCCAAAATTATGAAGCATACACCATATAAACGGTTGACCGTAATAAGACCTTAATTTTTCGTACTGAGGAAACTGTTCTGATTGTAGATCGAGTATTATCATTCTGCCCTGGAATTCAAAACAAATTCAAGTAAAGTTTATTCGTAATCACATTTTAAATATATATATATATATATATATATATATATATATATATATATATATATATATTTGAAAGTTTGTCATAAGGACAACCGCAGGATTTCGCCGGGAGTTGGTGCTTATCTGAAAAATTGCACCCCCTCCCAGCGAATTAGCGGTAAAATTTCAGCTGTAACCACGTCTCACGACCGTGACATAGGTGGTTACAGTCTGCGAGGAATTCAATACGATGATCCGACAAAAGTCGCGTGCTACCTGAGGACACGGAGCGACTGAAGGACAACCGCCTCCTGCATTTTCCCCGCAAGTGTCTCAGCATTTGTTGACACACATGGATGCTTTTCAGGCTATAAACCAGTAAAACTTTGGCACCTCCAAGAGCCCCGATGATTAAGACGATTAGCTTAACAGAATATTACGGGTATAACCGTCGCAACTCCCTTATAAGATCTTTATACCTCTCTTTCTTTTCTTTCTCCTTGGCTGTGACGTTTCTGTCAGCTGGTGCCGAAAATTCGATAACGAACATGGGTCGCCTCTCGAAGTCAAGGAGAACTATGTCAGGCCTTGAGATTGCGCAACAGAAACAATTCCTGTGCCCAGAATAATTCTGTTGTGAAGACATTCAAGATTCAGTATTCCGCGACCACCCAGGCGGCGTGAGATGTTAGGTCGCGTAACAGAAGACTTAAGGTGCATGCTTTTGTTCATGTGCAAAACCTTTCGCGTCCCGATATCAAGGGATCTGAGCTTGTTATTCATCCATGGAACCACTCCAAATGAAGAGAGTACTACCGGGACGAAAAGCATGTTCGTTGTATGTTGTATGTAGAGGTCTCTCCAGCGATAAGGTGTCGTATAGCGCTTCTGATGACGAGCTCAGGGTCTTCGGGGATGCCATTAAGTTTTCCTTTCTTCAAATTAACTTCGGCGCATTGCCTAAACCAAAATCCATTCCAATCTCTTGAAAATACCCTTTGACCACTTTCAAAGCTACATGTAGTTTCTCTTGATTTCTAGCATAGAACTTGAGAGAGCAAAAGAGAGGAGGGCTCATGGTGTTGCCCTGAAACAAACCTCTCTGGAAGGTGACACTGTTAGTGATCCCACGATGTTTTCCAGACGAGATAGTAAATCTGATTTTCCAAAGCAGCATTAATCTCTCCATGCACCTCACGGTGTGTGGATGAACCTTCAAGCTTTCCAACAGACAGATGATAAGTCTATGGGATGTTGAATCGAAAGCTTTCCGCTATTCAATCCAGGCCATCGATAGGAATCGCTGATAGGATGCTGCGTCTTTACAAACACATCTATCGCTGAGCAGGTTCTCCCGACATCCCGCTACGCCTTTCTATAAGAAGTGATGTGCATACATCTCTCCCCACACAGGTCCAATTGTCCGAACAATCCCATCCTTTAGAATAGCTGTAAAGATCTTATACAGTATGTTCAGACAAGTTATTGGACTGTAATTCTTAGGGCCAGTTGCACAGCTCCTTGAAGCTATTTAAGTTCTTTGTGTCTTCTTGAAGTAGATGTTGGACCTCGTAGACTTCTCTGCAAAATGCTTCGACCTCCTCTGGGTTGGCCGGATGGTCGACAGTAACTGGAGCGTCTTGGAAGAGTCGAGATGGATCAGACAAAAACTGTTGATTTTCTCTGACTCACCTCCCCCTCTGCTCTAGACTTCTCCTAGCGTTAGATAGTACTCGTATTCGGTCAACAATATGCTGCCTGATGATGAGTAGCGTTGACTTGTTGATTGTGTAATGACGGATCCGCAGTTCACGCGCGAACTTATGAACCTTGGCAGAGAAAGTCCTGCCAGATGTTATGTAGTCAATCACACACTGAATGTGGGACGCGTACTGTCTTGCCCAGCCTATCTTTGAGGTGAGTTGATGTATTCGTCTTTTGGTCTTATGATCAACCGTTGGTTTTCTTGTACGTTTTGCACCTGCCAAAGTTCTCGCTGCATTGTACACAGCACAATTGATAGTACAGAGTTCGGATTCGTCATGAAAATCTCCACGAAGCTCATCATCCAGTTCAGTCAGAACTTTGAGCTTGGGAGAAACCTGAATTTTTCGGCATGGTTTCGCAGACGCAAGCCGGGGCTAGTCGGCACACATCGGGACACATTGATTGAGCTTTGTGTCGACAAACAAAGAAATGTTGAAGAATGGAAATATTTTTAGATAAGAATACATGGTAGTTTTTCTTTATATTGGGCTACGATTCACTACCAGAAACATCTATATGCAACGAAATTTACTTACGATTGGTATGGATGTTATGAAGGCCTCTACTCTGGCTTCTGTCCAGTAAAGGACATCATGAGTGAACAACCACCCTTGCATCAACCTATAAGAAAAAATTATTGTAACTTATAAAAATTCTGCAACTCATAATTATAATTTCTGATAGGTAAACGTCCATATAAGAAGCGTCTTTATGGTTGCTTTTTATTTTTGGCTTTTTCTGCATTTTCCTTTGTCTCAACCTCACACAAAAAGAAGAGAAAAGAGAAGAAAAAGCGTTTTATGAAAACTAAACGCCGTTTTAATATGGAAGTCCACATATGTCCATATATGTTCACATATGTCCGCTTGAAACATAATAATCTGTAATTCTAACAAAAAACATTGTCCTAACATCAATAGGTCGCAAGTTCGCAACCCCCGAAATTGATCCACTTCGTCCTATATTTTCAGGTAAACATCAAGTGTTTAGTTTTTTGGAAATAGCTGGTTTCGGAGATATCACGGAACAAAATTATTACAAAAGGAATAAAGAAAAGGGACTTAATTCTTCCTAAATATATAAAATAAAAAATTCCCTTGCAACGTGTACAAATGCGCATTTCATGGATGACGCGAATATATATATATATATATATAATTTAAAAAAAAAAATAAACAACCACCGCAGGGTACTACTAAGAGCAACTGCCTTCTAAAAAAAATGTCAATAGCCCCCAGTAGAACCGCGGTAAAATACACCTACGGCCACGTCTCACATCTGTGAGATGGGTGGTCATAGGGCACGACGAAATCAGAACGACAGGCCGGCGAAACCCTCATGTGTCTTGAGGATACGAAGCGACCCAAGGATGATAGCTTTCTGCATCCATCTCGCAAGTGCCTTGGCATATTTTTGGCACGCGGGTATGGCTTTAAGGTTACGAACCAGTGATAATTTTGCACCTCCAGGAGAACCTATTACAATGATAATTACATGTCCCGAATATTTTGGGTACAGTCGTTGTAGCTCTCTTTTAAGGTCTTGATACCACTCCTCTTTTGCTTTCTCCTTTGCAGTGATGTTGTATTCGGACGGAGCCGAGAATTCGATCACGAATATAGTTCGTTTCTCGAAGTCTTGGAGAACAATGTCAGGCCTCGAGTGCGCAACGGAGACTGCTGCCCGAAAATCGTAGTTTCAGAAAATCTGGCACTTCTCGTTTCGGACAATTGACTCTATATCCCTTGGAGCGTTCGGCAGGGCAGGGTCGCGACCAATACCGTAAGAGCGACAAAGGTGGTAATGAAGTACTCTTAGGGCCGCATTATGTCTATGGATATATGTTGTTCCTGCGTGGGCCGGACACCCCGATAGTATGTGTTCTAGGTACTTAACGTGTGCATGACACGCTCTGCACCTATCACTGGGAACTTCTCAACACAAAATGCGGTGACGGTATGCTAAGGTGGAGATGACACCGTCCCTGCATGCGAAAATAAAGCCCTCTGTACCTGAATTGAGCCCTGATGATTTGAGGAAAGCAAAAGTTTGCGCCTTCGACCAGGACTGTTTTTCTACATTTCTGTGAAAGTTTCCGTGCATATGCTTCTCGAGTAGCTCCTGGTGAAATTTTCCAACCTCGGCTTTCTTTACTCCGGCTTTTAGACGTAAAGCATCTAGATGGAGTAATGCACTTTCCTCACTTCTGATGTTAAAATTCAGGCCAAGGGTCTCGGCAGCTTGCTCCGCGGCTTTGTAAAGGAACGCTCCTTCGCCAATCATCTCGTGGTTTCTGACCATCTTTAGGAGAGGATCTCTGCCATTTGCAACGATGTAAGCTATACTTAAAACAATTCGGTTATGAAGACACTGGAGTTTCAGAAGTCCGCGTCCGCCTTGACGGCGTGAAATGTATAATCGCGGAACTGACGAATTCATATGCAAGCTTTTATGCATATGCATGATCTTACGCGTGGTGACATCAAGGGCCTTAAGCTCGTTCTTCGTCCATTGAACCACCCCAAACGAGTAGAGTAGAACCGGAACGGCAAGCATCATATTTAACGTATATATTTAACCTCATATTTAAAGTCGGAGACGCCCATTCCGCAGTGGAACACACTGTATAAGATCTTTACAGCTGTTCTGAACAACAGGATTGTGCGACGAATTGAGCCTGTATGGCGAGAGATGTACGAACAACGTGGCTCAAAAAAAGGTGTAGCAGGCTATCGAGAGAACCTGCTGCTTGACAGGTGTGTCTGTAAAGACGCTACAGTCCATCAGCGCGTCCTGCTAATTGTCTGGATTGACTACCGGAAAGCTTTCGATTCGACCTCTCATAGACTTATCATCTGTCTGTTGGAAAGCTTGAAGGTACATCCACATATAGTGAGATGCATAGAGAGATAGATGCCTCTTTGCAAAACTAGATTTACCATCTCATCTAGGAATTATCGTCTGACGACGAACAACGTCATCTTCCAGAGGGGCGTCATTCAAGGGGATAGTATGAGCCCTTTGCTTTTTTGCATCACAATTCTGCCTCTATCTCTCGCACTACGAAATTCTGCTGGATACCTCTGTGGCGACACCAGTCAGCGTGAGCATAAGTTCACTCATGTATTTTATATGGATGACCTGAAGATCTATGCCGCTGGTAAAAGCAAACTTCAAACTGCTATAAATATCGTCAAGAACTACACAGGAGAGATTGGGATGGACTTTGGTTTGGACAAGTGTGCCAAAATTCAGTTAAAGAAAGGAAAGATTACTGGCGTTCACAAGGACCCTGAGCTTTTGGATATAAGTGTTATTAGACATCTTAACACTGGAAAGTACTATACATACCTGGGCGTGCCTCAAAGCCGCATTCAGGACGAAACATCAGTGAAGAATTCTCTCCGAAGCAGATACAAGCATCTTCTTCGACTGATTTGGTCTTCCAATCTGTCGGCGTTGAACAAGGTATCTGCGACTAACATGCTTGCTAACATGGTTCAATGGACGAAGGATGAGCTTCAGGCCCTTGATGTCACCACGCGTAAGATCATGCACATGCATAAAACTTGCATATCAATTCTTCAGTTCCGCGATTATACATTTCACGCCGTCAAGGCGGACGCGGACTTCTGAACCTCCAGTGTCTTCATAACCGAATTGTTTTAAGTACAGCTCACATCGTTGTGAATGGCAGAAATCCCCTCCTAAAGATGGTCAGAAACCACGAGACGATTGGCGAAAAAGCGTTTCTATATAAAGCCGCGGATCAAGCTGCCGAGACCCTTGGCCTGAATTTTAACATCAGAAGTGAGGAAAGTGCATTACTCCATCTAGATGCTTCACGTCTAAAAGCCGAAGTAAAGAAAGCAGAGGTTGGAAAATTTCATCAAGAGCTACACGATAAGAAAATGCACGGAAACTTTCACAGAAATTTAGAAAAACATTCCTTGTCGAAGGAGCAAACTTTTGCTTTCCTCAAATCACCAGGGCTCAATTCAGGTACAGAGGGCTTTATCTCCGCATGCCAGGACGGTGTAATCTCCACCTTAGCATACCGCCCCCGGATTTTATGTCAAGAATTTCCCATTGATAGGTGCAGAGCATGTCATGCACACGCTGAGTACCTAGAACACATACAATCGGGGTGTCCGACCCACGCACAAAACAACATATATCCATAGACATAATGCGGCCCTAAGAATACTTTATTACCACCTTTGTCGCTCTTACGTTGTTGGTCGCGACCCTGCCCTGCCGAACGCTCCAAGGGATATAGAGTCAATTGTCCGAAACGAGAAGTGCCAGATTTTCTGGAACTACGATTTTCGGGCAGCAGTCTCTGTTGCGCGCTCTAGGCCTGACATTGTTCTCCAAGGCTTCGAGAAACGAACTATATTCGTGATCGAATTCTCGGCTCCGTCCGAATACAACATCACTGCAAAGGACTGTACCCAAAATATTCGGGACGAGTAATTATCCTTGTGATAGGTTCTCCCGGAGGTGCGAAATTATCACTGGTTCGTAACCTTGAAGCCATACCCGCGTGCCAAAAATATGCCAAGGCACTTGCGAGATGGATGCAGAAGGCTGTCATCCTTGGGTCGCTTCGCGTCCTCAAGACAGACGAGGGTTCCGCCGGCCTGTCGTTGTGATTTCGTCGTGCTCTGTGACCACCCATCTCACGGATGTGAGACGTGGCCATAGGTGTATTTTACGGCGGTTCTACTGGGGGCTATTGACATTGTTTTTTTAGATGGCAGTTGCTCTAAGTGGTACCCTGCGGTGGTTGTTTAACTTTTTTTAAATTTTATATATATATATATAACGGCGATACCACGCTGAAAACACCAGTTCCCGTTAGATCACTGAAGTTAAGCAGTGTTGGGCGCGGTTAGTACTTGGATGGGTGACCGTTCGGGGAATACTGCGTGTTGTTGACCCGTCGTGGGTGTGGTGGACCCACACTGGTAGTATTTATCCACCTAGAAACACTACCTGAATCGGGTAGTGAGGAAATGAACTTTCGAGTTCGAAATGCTAATCAATTTTTTATTTTATATATATATATATATATATATATATATATATATATTCGGTATTGGTTTTGCTTCCTTGGGAATCAGTCCGACGGGCTTATGACAAAGCTACCGAATGCGTCCTCGGGTTGCGGATAGAGGGTCCCTGTACCATGGGTTTTTGCTGAATATGGTTACAATAATGAATAAGCAGTCGAGGACAATTGTCCAGGAAAGTCCCGAAGGAATAACCCCTAAGCGAAGGCGTTAGAACCGTGCCGAAAGCTGAATGACACCTGGGTGAGGTGTCTCAAACGGTGACCTGAGATAACGGGCGACCTCTCAGAGTATCAGCCTTATCCATGCACACAGGGCAAAATAATCAAAACAATCGAACGCGCAGAGTAGACTACCCTAGAGTTGGGATAGCCAATCAAGTTGGAGTCACGGATTTTGAGTGGACGGATCGACTCAATGACGACCTGCTAGAGTGTTACGAAAGCAGTATGGCCCCTGCGCGAGAAGGTTACATAGCGCGACTGCATGCTCTGTGTTGCGAAAAACATCCAGAGCTCTCGCACTTTTCGCGTGAACGTCTGCGAAACCACGCCGAATAACTCCGAAAAATGGGCTATTTAAGCGCAGCGCCTACTCCAACTCAGACATAACAAGCCGGCAACAGAGAAAGAGTGGCGACATTGAGACCAACCGCGAACAGACATCCAATAGACGAAGAAAGATTCTTCAGGACTCGAAGAAACATCAAAATTCAGGTTTTTACCAGGCCCAAAGATCTTTCTGAAGTGGATGATGAGCTTCGTGAAGATTTTTACGAAGAATCCGACTTCTAGACTATCAATTGTGGTGAATACAGTGCAGTGAGAACTTTGGCAGATGCAAACCGTAAAACAAAATCAACGGTTGATCATAAGACCAAAAGGCGAATACATCAACTCAGTACAAAGATATGCTTGGCAAGACGTTTCGCATTCAGTGTGTAAATGACTACATTACATCTGGCAGGACTTTCACTGCCAAGGGTCGAAAGTTCGCATGCGAACTGCGGGTCCGTCATCACACAATCAAAAAAGTCAAAGCTACTGACCATCAGGCAGCATATTGTTGACAGAATACGAGTACTATCTAACGCTAAGACAAGTCTAGAGTGGAGGGAGAGGTGGGTCCGAGAAAATCACCAGTTTTTGTGTGACCCATCTCGACTCTCCCAAGACCGTTCAGTTACTGTCGACCATCTGCCCAAACCAGAGGAGGTCGGAGCAATTTGGAGAGAAGTCTATGAGGTCCAACATCCACTTCGAAGACTCAAAGAACATAAATAGCTTCAAGGAGCTGTGCAATGCCCTCATAACAACTGAGGAGGAATGGCCACCTTTCACTGCCTAGGAGGTGAAAAACGTATTAAGAGGCATGAAGAACTATTCCGCTCCTGGTCCAGATGGTATCAAGAGCTTCTGATGGAAAAGTTTCCTTCAATCCACCAAAACAACCAAGCCCCAAAGACGAGCAACTTGGCTGACCCTAAGAATTACAGGCCACTAACTTGTCTTAACACACTGTATAAGATCTTTACAGCTATCCTGAATGATAGGATTCTTCGGACAATTGGACCTGTGTGGCGAAAGATGCATGAACAACGCGGCTCAAAGAAAGGCGTAGCAAGATGTCGGGAGAATCTTCTCATCGATATATATATGTTTGTCAAGACGCAGCATCCTATCAGCGATCCCTATCGATGGCCTGGATTGAATACCGGAAAGCTTTCGATTCAACATCCCATAGACTTATCATCTGTCTGTTGGAAAGCTTGAAGGTTTATCGACACACCGTGAGGTGCATAGAGAGATTAATGCTGCTTTGGAAAATCAGATTGACTATCACGTCTGGAAAACAGCGTGTGTTCACTAACAGTGTCACCTTTCAGAGAGGTGTGTTTCAGGGCGACACCAAGAGCCCTCTTCTCTTTTGCCTCACATTATTGCCACTGTCTCTCGCACTTCGTCATTGCGAAAACTACCTCTGTGGCAAACATGGTGATCGAAAGCATAAGGTCAGTCATATATTTTACATGAATGATATCAAGATCTATGCTAGAAATGAAGAGAAGCTACATCAAGCTCTAAAAATTATCAAAGGGTACACTCAAGAGATTGGAATGGAGTTCGGGTTAGAGATATGCGCCACGGTTAATTTGAAGAAAGGAAAACTTAATGGCATCCCCGAAGACTCTAAGCTCGTCGACAGAAGTGCTATACGACACCTTAGCGCTGGAGAGGCCTATGCATACCTGGGCGCGCCACAGAGCTGCATTCAGGACGAGACATCTATGAAGGATAATCTCCTCATTTGGAATGGTTCCATTGACGAAGGACGAGCTCAGATCCCTTGATATCGGGACGCGAAAGGTTTTGCACATGAACAAAAGCATGCACCTCAAGTCTTCTGCTCCGCGACTTTACATCTCACGCCGCCTAGGGGTCGCGGAATACTGAATCTTGAATGTCTTCGCAACGGGATTATTCTGAGTACAGCACATATAGTTGCAAATGGACAAGACCCTCTTTTTAGAATGGACAGGAAACATGAAGAAGCGGGCAAAGGGGTGTTTCTGTACAAAGCAGTGGAGGAGGCTGCTGAGACCCTCGGCCTTGACTTAAATACCAGTGGTGATCAATATGCATCACATCTTATCCATCTTGAATACTCGCTTCTGAAGACCCGGATTAAGAAAGCACAGGAGAAAAACTTCCGCGAAGAGCTCCTCGACAAGAGGATGCACGGCATCTTCCACAGAAATGTCGAGGATCAGTCGATGTCGTATGAGCTGACGTATGCTTTCCTTAAGTCATCGGGGTTGAATTCTGGCACGGAGAGTTTCATTTTGACATGTCAAGACGGTGTCATTTCCACTCTAGCATACCGTCGCCACATTTTGAGGCAAGATATTCCCCATGAGAGCCGCAGAGCGTGTTATACACACCCCGGCATATAGGTAACATACTATCTAGTTGTCCAACTCATGCGGGAACGACCTACATCCAAAGGCACAATGCGGCACTATGAGTGCTTTGTTGCCATCTGTGTCACTCTTACGGAATTGGCCCAATTACCGCTCCGCTAAACGGCCTGACGTAGTTCTCCTTGACTTCGAGAAACGAACCATGTTCGTTAACGAATTTTCGGCGCCAGCTGACAAAAACGTCACAGCCAAGGAGAAAGAAAGAGAGGTTCGAAGATCTTATAAGAGAACTGCGACGGTTATACCCAGAATATTCTGTTAAGCTAAACGTCTTAATCATCGGCGCTCTAGAAGGTGCCAAAGTTTCACTGTTGCATAGCCTGAAAAGCATTCCTGTGTGTCCACAAAATTCTAAGACACTTGCGGGGAAAATGCAGTAGGCAGTCGTCCTTGCGTCGCTCCGTTATGACAAACTTTTGATATATATATATATATATATATATATATATATATATATATATATATACATACATATATAATTTCAAAACAAGAGTTAACAACCACCGCAAGGACCTACTAAGAGCAACCGCCATCTAAAAAATGTCAATAGCCCCCAGTAGAACCGCGGTAAATAACACCTATGGCCACGTCTCACAACCGTGAGATGGGTGGTCACAGGGCACGACGAAATCACAACGACAGGCCGGCGAAACCCTCGGGTGTCTTGAGGACCCGAAGCGACCCAAGGATGACAGCTTTTTGCATCCATCTCGCAAGTGCCTTGGCATATTTTTGGCACGCGGGTATGGCTTTAAGGTTACAATGATGGCAATAATAATATTCTTACGGCCGCATTATGTCTATAGATGTACGTCGTTCCTCCATGGGTCGGACACCCAGATAGTATGTGTTCTAGGCACTCAGCGTGTGAGTGACACGCTCTACACCTATCACTGGGAACTTCTTGACATAAATTGCGGGCGCGGTATGCTAAGGTGGGAATGATACCTTCCTGGCATGCAAAAATGAAACCCTCTGTACCTGCATTGAGCCCTGATGATTTGAGGAAAGCAAAAGCTTGCACCTTCGACAAGGTCTGTTTTTCTACATTTCTGTAGACGTTTCTTTGCAAATGCTTGTCACGTAGCTCTTTTTGAAATTTTCCAAACTCTGCTTTCTTTACTTCGGCATTTAGACGTGAAGCATCTAAATGGAGTAATGCACTTTCCTCACTTCTCATGTTAAAATTCCTGACCATCTTTAGGAGCGGATCTCTGCCATTAGCAAATATGTAAGCTGTACTTAGAACAATTTGGTTACAAAGGCACTGGAGATTCAGAAGTCCACGTCCACCTTGACGACGTGAAATGTATAATCGCGAAACTCAGGAATTGGTATGCAAACTCTTATTCGTATGCATTATTCGAATTTTCCGAGCTCTTTGAACTTTTCTGAATTTGTTGGTTTCATGATATAACTGAATTTTTAAAAAGGTTTTTCAATTATCTTCAAAATCATTAGAATACATGTTGAATTATTTCAACTTTCTTTGAATATTTTTGATTCTGTAGAATTTACCTCAGTTTTGAATTCTGTGAATTCTTTTGAAATCTGTGAATTCCTCGGAATTCTCTTAATTCTCCGGAATTCTCTGAATTCCTCTAGGTTTTCCAAATTCTTTTGAATTCTCCGGATTGTTTTGAAGTTTTATGATCTCTTTAAAATACTCTGAATTTGTTGAGTTTTCGCGATACCACTGCATTTCTTTAAAATGTTTTTCAATTATCTTGAAATCAATAGAATACACCTTGAGATAGTTTGAACTATTATTTTGAATTTCCCCAAGTCTTGTGTGGACCCTGAATTATCTCAAATACTTTGAATTCTTTAAAGTCTTTTGAATTACCTGAAGTCATTTGAATTCTCTAAATTCTTTTAAATTCTTCGAAACTTTTGAATTTGTTCAATATCTCTAAATTCTTTCAATTCTCTGAGTCATTTTGAACTTTTCTGAAATTAAAAAACATTCTTCTATAAATAAAGACCGATGCAGGACTAATTGGATGATTACTCATTACAATGAGTCATTTATTCGTTTAAATTATGTTTCAAAAATTATTTGGGCAGGCTTTCCATCAAGGAATAAAACCGGCAAGTCTTTGTTTTGTCAAACTCTTTCGTGTTTTCAAAACTAGCCCAACTGCCATCGAAATTCGAAATTATCTAGTTTTACGATTAGTAAATGAAACGGAAAAGGTCTTTTTTGACGACAGTCTTTTAGCTATTTTATTTCCGAGTCATGAAACTAGAGAAAAACTTCTGAAACACAAATTCCAATCGTGCGACTAGAATTAATGCATTATTTTTAGAAAGCGAGGAGAAGTTTCAATAATTCCCAACTTTGCTGTCACCATTGGCAATGCATTATTTTCTGAAAATCTTGAGAAATGTAAATAATTTTCAACTTCGGTGACATTTGGCTTTATTTCAAATAGGTAAAAGTTTGTCGTCAAAATAAGACCTCTTCCGTTTTATTTACTATTCGTAAAACTAGCGGAAAAACTTGTAATACATGAATTTCAATTATGCGACTGGAAGTTAAGCATTATTTTCAGGAAGCAAGGAGAAGTTCCAATAATTCGTACATTTTTGTACCAGGGAGGTACGACCAATTCGCTAGTTACTATTGAATTACAATTGAAATAAGAAAATCAAAGAACTGTAGATAATTCTATTGTTACAGAGGAATTTAGAAAGATTTAGAGAATTTAAAAGCTGTAAAGGAGTCCAAACTGATTCAAAGTCTATTCTCATGATTTTAAGAAAATTAAATAGCAATAAAAGAATTCTGTTAGGTGGGTGTGAATGTCTTATGTCCGTTTTTGATTGCAAAATTTCATTTTCTGTCTAATTTTCCAAGAGAACCTTTCTTCTTTCCAGGGTGTCCCAGACCAAAGTGTCCGGACTGCAGCTTTATAATGCTGTATAAAGCTGTCTGATGATAAAAGAAAAATCAAAAATTCCTTTTCCGTAAATCAGTTGATGTTTTAGTTTTTGAATAAACAACTATTTAGGCTGGACCAATCAGAAGCACGGTATGAGCAGACGTGCGTGCGTGAGCAGGAATCCAACTTAGTGTTATTGAAGCAAGCGCCGAGTTGGGATCAGCGACGAGAGAACAACGGTCACTTCAGTACGTTGGATTCCCGCTTACGCACGCACGACTGTTTATACCGCACTACCGATTGGTCCAGCTCAAACATTTTATAACTAAAAAACTGAAACTTCAACTGATTTTTGAAGTCGGGTCACCCTGTATACAAGTTTTTGAAATCTTCAAAAAAATCTGATAGTGTTCTTCAAGAGTTTTTATTTACTAAATACCAATCTTTTGTATTTTCAATGAATAACGCATCTAAATTTTCCAAAATGTCTCGCAAAATGTCTCGATGTTTCGGGGTAAGCGTAAACTCGTTCTATTCTGGCCTCGTAATATTACATAAGGCAATTTGAAATAGAGAATTGGGTAATAGGTGCGAGAAATGAACTATTACTTGAGTGCTACAAACTTCACAAGAGTGCAGTAGCTTTTTGTATTTGTGGCACATGATACTTTTTTTAAAAATTCTATAAAAATTGACCTTACCGTGCAGGAATACCAAATTCTAACACGATAATCTAACAGCGAAAGGATCTATCACTTTCCGGACACTTTACAGGTACGAAATATAGCCATTTTCATGCATGTGTTAAAATGTCAAATTTTTGAGAAAAACATACAATATTAAACTATGATAATTAAATTTTTTTTATATTTTATGTTACGTTTTTATTACTATTCTTTAGCACTACATGGACATGAACAATTATTCTATCAGGACTGTTCGCTTCTTGACATTGTTTGTCTGGTTTGATAAACTTCGGTGTAATTCGTCCACTTTATTTAAGTAATTGAATTTTATTCGTAGTAGAACTGCACTCAATTCGCGTGAATGTTTTAAATTGATTTAAATGATTTCA
>CAKNXH010059870.1:26180-44553 GCA_932178445.1 Andricus quercusramuli | reverse complement strand
TTTGAATAATTGAAGATTCCAAAGATTTTTTAATTAATTTGAACAATAAAAAATTCCAAGGAATTTTTAATTGATTCACATTATTAAAGTTTCCAAGGAATTGTTTGTCGATTTCAATCATTTAATGGGATTGAAAAGGAATGGAAATATTTTTTGATACTTTAAAAGATTCCAAAATTTTTTTAATTAATTTAAAAAATTGAAAATTCCAAGGAATTTATAATTGATTTCAGAAATTGGAAATTCCAAGAAATTTGTAATTGATTTCAATTATTCAATGGGCCCGAAAAGTAATGGAAATTTTTGAGGATATTTTTAAAGATTCCAAGGAATTTTTTATTAATTTCAATAATTAAAGATTCCAAGACATTTTTTATTGATTTCAATAATTAAAAATTTCAAAGAATTTTTAATTGATTCAAATATTAAAGATTCTAAGGAATTTTTCATCGATTTCAATAATTTAGTAGGATTGAAAAGAAATGTAGATTATTTAGGATACTTTAAAAGATTCCAAGGAATTTTTAATTCGTTTGAAAAGGAATGGAAATTGTTTAAGATACTTTAAAAGATTCAAAGTAAATTTTTAATAATTTAAATAATAAAAGATTCCAAGGACTTATTGACTGATTTAAATAATCAAAGATTCCAAGCAATTTTTAATTAATTTCAATAATTAAATATTCCCAGGAATTTCTAATTGATTTCAATTATTTAATGAGATTTAGGAGGAAGGGGAATTATTTAGGATACTCTAAAAGATTACAAGCAATTTTTAATTTATTTAAATAATTAAAGATTCCAAGGAATTTTTTATTGATTTAAATAATTGAAGATTTCATATTGATTTAAATCATTAAAAGTTCTTATTGATTTAAATAATATCCAAGGAATTTTACATTTATTTAAATGGTAGAAGATTCCAAAGATTTTATTATTGACTTAAATAATTGAAGATTCCAAAAAATTTGTTATTGATTTAAATAATTAAAGATTCCAAGGAATTTATAATTGATTTCAGTAATTAAATTCCAAGACATTTTTAATTGATTTCAATAATTTAATAGGATTGAAAAGAAATTTAGATTATTTAGGATACTTTAAAAGATTCCAAGGAATTTTTAATTTGTTTGAAAAGGAATGGAAATTGTTTAGGATACTTCAAAAGATTCTAAGTAATTTTTTATTAATTTAAATAATAAAAGGTTTCAAGGACTTATTAACTGATTAAAACAACCTAAGATTACAAAGAATTTTTGATTGATTAAAATAATCAAAGATTCCATGAAATTTTTTATTTACTTCAATAATTAAAGATTCCCAGGAATTTTTAATTGATTTCAGTTATTTAATGAGATTTAGAAGGAATGGAAATTATTTAGGATGCTCTAAAAGATTACAAGCAATTTTTAATTTATTTCAATAATCAAAGATTCCAAGGAATTTTTTATTGATTTAAATGACTGGAGATTCCACGGATTTTATTATTGATTTAAATAATTAAAAATGCCAAGGAATAATTATTGATTTAAATAATATCCAAGAAATTTTTAATTCGTTTAAAAAGGAAAGGAAATTGTTTAGGATACTTCAAAAGATTCTAAGTAATTTTTTATTAATTGAAATAATAAAAGATTCCAAAAACTTATTAACTGATTAGATTAATCTAAGATTCCAAGCAATCTTTAATTGATTTAAAGAATCAAAAAATTCCAAGGAATTTTGAATTGATTTAAATAATCAAAGATTCCAAGACATTTTTCATTTATTTCAATAATTAAAGATTCCCAGGAATTTTTAATTGATTTCAATTATTTAATGAGATTTAGAAGGAATGGAAATGATTATGATTATATTAAATTAAATAAAATAATTAGTAATTAAAGATTCCAAGGAATTTTTTATTGATTTAAATAATTGAAGATTCCACGGATTTTGTGATTGATTTAAATAATAAAAAATTTCCAAGAATATTTATTGAGTTAAATAATCTCCAAGGAATTTCAAATTTATTTAAATAATAGCAGATTCCAAAGATTTTATTATTGATTTAAGTAATAATTGATTTTCAAATTCCAAGGAATTTATCATTGATTTCAGTAATTATATTCCAAGAAATTTTTAATTGATTTCTATAATTCAGTGGGCCTGAAAAGGAATGGAAATATTTTTGGGAACTTTGAAAGATCCAAAACAATTTTTAACTGATTTGAAAAATTGGAGATTCCAAGGAATTTTTAATTGATTTCAATAATTAAAGATTCCAAGAAATTTTTAATTGATCACTATAATTTAATGGGACTGAAAAAGAATGGAAATTGTTGAGGATATTTTTAAAGATTCCAAGCAATTTTAATTGATTTAAATAATTGAAGATTTCACGGATTTTATAATTGATTTAAATAATTAAAGACTCCAAAGATTTTTTTATTATTTGAATAATTAGGGATTGCAAGACATTTTTCGTTGATTTAAATAATTGAGGATTTCAAAGATTTTTTATTGATTTGAATAATTAAAGATTCCAAGGAATTTTTCATTGATTCAAATAGTCAAAGTTTCCAAGGAATTTCTTATCGATTTAAATCATTTCATGGGATTGAAAAGGAATAGAAATATTTTTGGATACTTTGAAAGATTCCAAGCAATTTTTAATTGGTTACAATAATAATTAAAGATTCCAAGGATTTTATAATTTATTCAAATAATTTAAGATTCCAATAAATTTTTAATTACTTTAAATAATTAAAGATTCCAAGGAATTCTTTGTCGATTCCAATAATTTAATAGGATTGAAAAGGAATGTAAAATATTTAGGATACTTTAAAATATTCCAAGCGATTTTTAATTGATTTCAATAATTACAAATTCTAAGGAATTTTTAATTGATTTAAATAATCAAAGATTCCAAGAAATTTTTAATTGATTTAAATGATCAAAAAATCCAAGGAATTTTTAATTGATTTAAATAATCAAAGATTCCAAGGATTTTTTATTTCAATAATTAAAGATTCCAAGGAATTTTTGATTGATATAAATAATGACACACTCCAAGTAATTTTTTATCGATTTCAATCATTTAATGGGATTGAAAAGGAATCGAAATATTTTTGGATATTTTAAAAGATTTCAAGCAATTTTTAATTGATTTAAAAAATTAAAGATTCAAAGGGATTTTGTATGGGTTTCAATAATTAAAGATTCCAAGGAATTTTTAAATGATTTCAATAATTTAATTTGATTGAAAAGGAATGGAAATTGTTTAAGATACTTCAAAAGATTCCGAGCAATTTTTTATTAATTCAAAATAATGAAAGCTTCTAAGGAATTTTTAATTGATTTGAATAACCAAATATTCCAAGGATTTTTCTATTGATTTAAATAATCAGAGATTCCAAGTAATTTTTAATTGATTTAAATCACTAAATATTTAAAGACATTTTTAACTGATTTAAATAATCAAAGATTCCAAGCAATTTTTAATTGATTTAAATAATTGAAGATTACAAGGCATGTTTAATTTATTCAAATAATTAAAAATGCCAAGAAATTTTTAATTGATTTCAATAGTTTAATGGGACTGAAAAGTAATGGAAATTTTGCAGGATATTTTTTAAGTTTCCAAGCAATTTTTTATTGATTTCAATAATTAAAGACTACAAGGATTTTTTAATTTATTCAAATAATGAAAGATTCCAAGAATTTTTCAATTGATTTAAGTGATTAGAGATTCCAAGGAATTTTTTAATGATTTGATAATTTAATAGGATTCAGAAGAAATGTAAATTATAGAGGATACTCTAAAAGATTCCAAGCAATTTTTAACTAATTTTAATAATTAAAGACTACAAGGAATTTTTAATTGATTTATATAATAAAAAATTCCAAGGAATTTTTGGTTCCTTTAAATACTTAAAGATTCCAAAGAAATGTTTATCGATTTCAATTATTCAATGGTCCTGAAAAGGAATGTAAATTGTTGAGGATATTTTTAAAGATTCCAAGGAATTTTTTATTGATTTCAACAATTAAAAATTCCTAGGAATTTTTCATTGATTCAAATAATTAGAGATTCCTAGGAATTCTTTAATGATTTGATAATTTAATAGGATTGAAAAGGAATGTAAATTATTTAGAATAATCTAAAAGATTCCAAGCAATTTTTAATTGATTTTAATAATTAAAGATTCTGAGGACTTATTAACTGATTAAAATAATCTAAGATTCCTAGCAATTTTTGATTGATTTAAAGAATCAGAAGATTCCAAGCAATTTCTAATTCATTTCAATAATTTATTAAAGATTCCAAGGATTTTTCAATTGATTTGAAAAATTAAAGATTGCAAAGGAATTTTTAATTGATTTCAAAAATTAAAAATTCCAATGAATTTTTTTTATCGATTTCAATAATTTCATAGGATTGAAAAGAAATGTAGATTATTTAGGATACTTTAAATGATTCCAACGAATTTTCAAATCGTTTTAAAAGGAATGGAAATTGTTTAGGATACATCAAAAGATTACAAGTGATTTTTTATTAATTTAAATAATAAAAGATTCCAAGGACTTATTAACTGATTAAAATAATCTAAGATTCCAAGCAATTTTTGACTGATTTAAATAATCAAAGATTCCAAGAAATTTTTAATTAATTTCAATAATTAAATATTCCCAGGAATTTCTAATTGATTTCAATTATTTGATGAGATTTAGGAGGAATGGGAATTATTTAGGATACTCTAAAAGATTACAAGCAATTTTTAATTTATTTAAATAATTAAAGATTCCAAGGAATTTTTTATTGATTTAAATCATTAAAAGTTCCATCGAATATTTATTGATTTAAAGAATATCCAAGGAATTTCAAATTTCTTTAAATAATAGAAGATTCTAAAGATGTTATTATTGACTTAAATAATTGAAGATTCCAAAAAATTTTTTATTGATTTAAATAATTAAAGATTCCAAGGAATTTATAATTGATTTCAGTAATTGAATTCCAAGACATTTTTAATTGATTTCAATAATTAAAAATTCCGAGGAATTTTTTATCGATTTCAATAATTTAATAGGATTGAAAAGAAATTTAGATTATTTAGGATACTTTAAAAGATTCCAAGGAATTTTTAATTTGATTGAAAAGGAATGGAAATTGATTAGGATACTTCAAAAGATTCTAAGTAATTTTTAATTGATTTAAAGAATCAAAAGATTCCAAGCAATTTTGCATTCATTTAAATAACTAAAGATTCCAAGGAATTTTGAATTGATTTAAATAATCAAAGATTCCAATGAATTGTTGATTGATTTAAATAATCAAAGATTCCAAGAAATTTTTAATTTTTTCAATAATTAAAGATTCCAAGGAATTTTTTATTGATTTAAATAATTGAAGATTCCACGGATTCTATTATTGATTTGAATAATTAAAAATTCCAAGGAATATTTATTCAGTTAAATAATATCCAAGGAATTTTTAATTTATTTAAATAATAAAAGATTCCAAAGATTTTTTTATTGATTTAAATAATTAAAGATTCCAAGGAATTTTTAATTGATTTAAATAATTAAAGTTTCCAAGGAGTTTTTTATCGATTTTAATCATTTAATGGGATTGAAAAGGAATGGAAATATTTTTGGATACTTTGAAAGATTCAAAACACTTTTTAACTGATTTGAAAAATTGAAGATTCCAAGGAATTAAAAATTAATTTCAATAATTAAAGATTCCCAGAAATTTTTTATTGATTTCAATTATTTAATGAGATTTAGAAGGAATGGGATTTATTTAGGATACTCTAAAAGATTACAAGCAATTTTCAATTAATTTAATTAATTAAACATTCCAAGGAATTATTTATTGATTTAAATAATTGAAGATTCCACAGATTTTATGATTGATTTAAATAATTAAAAATTCCAAGGAATATTTATTGATTTGAATAATCTCCAAGGAATTTGAAATTTATTTCAATAATAGAAGATTCCAAAGATTTTATTATTGATTTAAATAATTGCAGATTCCAAAGATTTTTTTATTGATTTAAATATTTAAAAAATCCAAGGAATTTTTAATTAACTCAAATAATTAAAGTTTCCACGGAAATTTTTATCGATTTCTATCATTTAATGGGATTGAAAAGGAATGGAAATTATTTATGATACTTTAAAAGATTACAAGCAATTTTTAATTGCTTTAAATAATTGAAGATTACAAGGAATGTTTAATTTATTCAAATAATTAAAGATTGCAAGAAATTTTCAATTGATTTAAATGATTAGAGATTCAAAGGAATTTTTTAATGATTTGATAATTTAATAGGATTCATATAATAAAAAATTCCAAGGAATTTTTGGTTCTTTTAAATACTTAAAGATTCCAAAGAATTTTTAATTGATTTCAATAATTAAAGATGCTAAGGAATGTTTGATTGATTTAAATAATCAAAGATTCCAAGAAATTTTTAATTAATTTCAATAATTAAATATTCCCAAGAATTTCTAATTGATTTCAATTATTTAATGAGATTTAGGAGGAACGGGAATTATTTAGGATACTCTAAAATATTACAAGCAATTTTTAATTTATTTAAATAATTAAAGATTCCAAGGAATTTTTTATTGATTTAAATAATTGAAGATTCCAAAGATTTTTTTATTGATTTAAATAATTAAAAATTCAAAGGAATTTTTAATTAAATCAAATAATTAAAGTTTCCAAGAAATTTTTTATCGATTTCAATCATTCAATGGGAATGAAAAGGAATGGAAATTATTTATGATACTTTAAAAGATTCCAAGCAATTTTTAATTGATTTAAATAATTGAAGATTACAAGGAATGTTTAATTTATTTAAATAATTAAAGATACCAAGAAATTTTTAATTGATTTCAATAGTTTAATGGGAGTGAAAAGTAATGGAAATTTTTCAGGATACTTTTAAGGATTCCAAGCAACTTTTAATTGATTTAAATAATTAAAGATTCTGAGGAATTTTTAATTGATTTAAACCATCAAAGATTTCAAGGAATTTTTGACTGCTTTAAATAACTAAAGACTTCAAGGAATTTTTAATTGATTTAAATAATAAAAAATTCCAAGGAATCTTTGGTTGTCTTAAATACTTAAAGATTCCTAAGAATTTTTAATTAATTTCAATAATTAAAGATTCCAAAGATTTTTTTATTGATTTAAATAATTAAAAATTGCAAAGAATTTTTTATTGATTTTAATAACTGGAAATTCCAAGGCATTTTTATTTATTTGAATAATTACAGATTCCAAATATTTTACAAGGAATTTATATGGATTCAAATAATTAAAGTTTCCAAAGCAATTTTACTTAATTTAAAAAATAAAAATTGCAATGAATTTTTAATTGATTTCAATAATTAAAAATTCCAAGAAATTTTTAATTGATGACAATAATTTAATGAGACTGAAAAGGAATTGAAATTGTTGAAGATATTTTTAAAGATTCCAAGGAACTTTCAATTGATTTCAATACTTAAAGATTCAAAAGAATTTTCATTGATTTAAATAATTGCAGATTCTACGCATTTTATGATTGATTTATATAATTATGATTCCAAAGAATATTTATTGATTCAAATGATCAAAAACTCCAAGGAATTTTTAAATTATTCAAATTATTAAAGATTTCGAAGATTTTTTTTTTTATTTAAATAATTAAAGATTTCGAAGATTTTTTTATTGATTTGAAGAATTACAAATTCCAAGGAATTTTTAATTGATTCAAATTATTAAAGTTTCCAAGGAATTGTTTATTGATTTCAATCATTTAATAGGATTGAAAAGCAATGGAAATTGTTGAGGATATTTTTAAAGATTCCAAGGAATTTTCAATTGATTTCAATAATTAAAGATTCTAAGGAATTTTCATTGATTTAAATAATTGAAGATTCTACGGATTTTATGATTGATTTATTTATTATTTAAATAATTAAGGATTCTAAGAAATTTTCCATTGACTTAAATAATTAAAGTTTACAAGGAATTTTTCATCGATTTAAATCATTTCATGGAATTAAAACACGAATAGAAATATTTTTTGATACTTTGAAAGATTCCAAACAATCTTAATTGATTTCAATAATGAAAGATTCTAAGGAATTTCTAATTGATTTAAATAATCAAAGATTTCAAGAACTTTTCAATTGATTTAAATAACTAAAGATTCCAATGAATTTTTAATTTTTTAAATAATCAAAAACTCTAAGGAATTATTTCATCGATTTCAGTCATTTTATGGGATTGAAAAAGAATGGAAATATTTTTGGATACTTTAGAAGATTCCAAGCAATTTGAATTAATTACAAAATTAAAGTTTCAAAGGAATTTTTAATTGATTTCAATCATTAAAAATTCCAAGAAATTTTTAATTGATTACAATAATTTAATGGGACTAAAAAGGAATTGTAATTGTTGAGGATTTTTTTTAAAGATTCCAAGCATTTTTTTATTTATTTAAATAATAAATTGAAGATTAGAAGGATTTTTTAATTTATTCAAATATTAAAGATTTCAAGGAATTTTAAATTAATTTCATTAATTAAAGATTGCAAGGAATTTTTATTGATTTAAATAACTGAAAATTCCACGGATTTTATGATTGATTTAAATAATTGAGAATTTCAAAGATTTTTTATTGATTCGAATAATTAAAGATTCCAAGGAATTTTTCATTGATTCAAATAATCAAAGTTTCCAAGGAATTTCTTTTCGATTTCAAGCATTTCATGGGATTGAAAAGGAATAGAAATATTTTTGGATACTTTGAAAGATTCCAAGCAATTTTTGATTGATTACAATAATTAAAGATTCCAAGGATTATTTAATTAATTCAAATAATTTAAAATTCCAATAAATTTTTAATTAATTTAAATAATTAAAGATTTCAAGGAATTCTTTGTCGATTTCAATAATTTAAAAGGATTGAGAAGGAATGTAAAATATTTAGGATACTTTGAAAAATTCCAAGCGATTTTTAATTAATTTCAATAATTAAAAATTCTAAGGAATTTTTAATTGATTTAAATAGTCCAATATTTCAAGAAATTTTTTATTGATTTAAATAATCAAAGATTCCAAGGAACTTTTGATTGATTTAAATAATCAAAAATTCCAAGGAATTTTTTATTGTCTTTAATACTTAAAGATTCTAAGGAATTTTTAATTCATTTTGATAATTAAAGATTCCAAGGGACTTTTGGTTGATTTAAATCATTGAAGATTCCACGGATTTTATGATTGATTCAAATAATTATGATTCCAAAGAATATTTATTGATTCAAATGATCAAAAACTCCCAGGAATTTTCAATTTACTTAAATCATTGAAGATTCTAAAGATTGTTTTATTGATTTAAATAATTAAAGATTGCAAGAAACTTTTTAATTGATTTTAATAATTGAAGATTCCAAAGATTTTTTTATTGATTTGAAGAATTAAAAATTTCAATGAATTTTTAATTGATTCCAATTATTAAAGTTTCCAAAGAAATTTTTATCGATTTCAATTATTCAATGGGCCTAAAAAGGAATGGAAATTGTTGAGGATATTTTTAAAGATTCCAAGGAATTTTAGTTGATTTAAATAATCAAAGATTCCAAGGATTTTTTTTTATTTCAATAATTAAAAATTCCTAGGAATTTTTCATTGATTCAAATAATTAGAGATTCCAAGGAATTCTTTAATGATTTCATAATTTAATAGGATTGAAAAGGAATGTAAATTATTTAGGATACTCTAAAAGATTCCAAGCAATTTTTAATGAATTTTAATAATTAAAGATTCCAAAGAATTTTTAATCGATTTAAACGATCAAAGATTTCCAGGATTTTTTGATTGATTTAAATGACTAAAGACTCCAAGGAATTTTTTATTAATTTATATAATAAAAAATTCCAAGGAATTTTTGGTTGTTTTAGATAATTAAAGATTCCAAAATTTTTTAAATTGATTTCAATAATTAAAGATGCAAAGGAATTTTTTATTGATTTGAATAATTTAAGATCCACGGATTTTATGATTGATTTAAATAATTATGATTCCAAAGAACATTTATTGATTTAAATGATCAAAAACTCCAAGGAATTTAAAATTTATTTAAATCACTAAAGATTCCAAAGATTTTTTTATTGATTTGAAGAATTACAAATTCCAAGGAATTTTTAATTGATTCAAATTATTAAAGTTTCCAAGGAATTGTTTCTCGATTTCAATTATTTAATGGGATTGAAAAGGAATGGAGATGTTTTTGGATACTTTAAAAGATTCTACATAATTTTTTATTAATTTAAATAATAAAAGATTTCAAGGACTTATTAACTGATTAGATTAATCTAAGATTCCAAGCAATCTTTGATTGATTTAAAGAATCAAAAGATTTCAAGCAATTTTTAATTGATTTTAAATAACTAAAGTTTCCAAGGAATTTTGAATTGATTTAAATAATCAAAGATTCCAAGAAATAATTAAAGATTTCCAGCAATTTTTAATTGATTTTAATTATTTAATGAGATTTAGAAGGAATGCAAAATATTTAGGATACTCTAAAAGATTACAAGCAATTTTTAAATGATTTAAATAATTGAAGATTCCGAGGAATTTGTTATTGATTTAAATAATTGAAGATTCTACGGATTTTATTATTTATTTAAATAATTAAAAATGCCAAGGAATATTTATTGATTTAAAGAATATCCAAGGAATTTCAAATTTCTTTAAATAATAGAAGATTCTAAAGATGTTATTATTGACTTAAATAATTGAAGATTCCAAAGATTTTTTTATTGATTTAAATAATTAAAGATCCCTAGGAATTCATAATTGATTTCAGTAATTAGAAATTCCAAGAAATTTTTTATTGATTTCAATAATTCAATGGGCCTGAAAAGGAATGGAAATGGTTGAGGATATTTTGAAAGATTCCGAACAATTTTTAATTTATTTCAATAATTAAAGATTCCAAGGAATTTTTTATTGATTTAAATAATTGAAGATTCCACGGATTTTATGATTGATTTAAATAATTAAAAATTCCAAGGAATATTCTTTGATTTGAATAATCTCCAAGGAATTTAAAATTTATTTAAATAATAGAATATTCCAAAGATTTTATTATTGATTTGAATAATTAAAGATTCCAAGGATTTTCCAATTGATTTGAAAAATTAAAGACTGCAAGGAATTTTTAATTGATTTCAATAATTAAAAATTCCAAGGAATTTTTTATCGATTTCAATAATTTAATAGGATTGAAAAGAAATGTAGATTATTTAGGATACTTTAAAAGATTCCAAGGAATTTTCAATTCGTTTGAAAAGGAATGGAAATTGTGTAGGATACTTCAAAAGATTCTAAGTAATCCTTTATTAATTTAAATAATAAAAGATTCCAAGGACTTATTAACTGATTAAAATAATCTAAGATTTCAAACAATTTTTAATTGATTTAAATAACTGAAGATTACAAGGAACTTTGAATTGATTATATAATAAAAGATTCCAAAGAATTTTTGATTGATTTAAATAATCAAAGATTCCATGAAATTTTTAATTGCTTTCAATAATTATAGATTCCCAGGAATTTTTAACTGATTTCAATTATTTAATGAGATTTAAAAGGAATGGAAATTATTTAGGATACTATAAAAGATTACAAGCAATTTTTAATTGATTTCGATAATTAAAGACTCCAAGAACTTTTTTATTGATTTAAAAAATTGAAGATTTCACGGATTTTATTATTGATTTAAAAAACTAAAAATTCCAAGGAATTTTATATTGATTTCAATAATTAAAGATTCCAATAAATGTTTAATTAATTACAAAAATTTAATGGGACTGAAAAGTAATGGAAATTTTTGAAGATATTTTTAAAGATTCCAAGCAATTTTTAATTTATCTCAATAATTAAATATGACAAGGATTTTTTAATTTATTCAAATAATTAAAGATCCTAAAGATTTTTTTATTGATTCAAATAATTAAAGATTCCAAAGCTTTTTTTATTGATTTAAATAACTAAAAATTCCAAGGAACTTTTAATTTATTTGGATAATTATAGATTCTAAAGATTTTTTTATTTATTTGAATAATAAAGATTTCAAGGAATTTTTTGATTGATTCAAATAATTAAAGATTCCACCGATTTTTCTTTTGATATAAATAACTGAAAATTCCAAGGAATTTTTTATTTATTTGAATAATCACAGATTCTAAAGATTTTTTTATTGATTTAAATAATTAAAGATTCCAAGGATTTTTTTGTTGATTTAAATAACTGAAAATTCTAAGGAATTTTTTATTTATTTGAATAATTACAGATTCCGAAGAATTTTTTATTGGTTTGAATAATTTATGATCCATGGATTTTATGATTCATTTAAATAATTACAGATTGCAAGGACTTATTATTGATTTAAATATTCAAAGACTCCAAGGAATTTTAAATCTATTTAAATAATTAAAGATTCCAAAGATTTTTTTATTGATTTAAATAATTAAGGATTCCAAGGATTTTTTTGTTGATTTAAATAACTAAAATTTCCAAGGAATTTTTTATTTATTTGAATAATTACAGATTCCAAAGATTTTGTTATTGATTTAAATAATAAAATATTCCAAGCAATTTTTAATTGATTTAAATAATTGAAGATTACAAGGATTTTTTAATTTATTCAAATAATTAAAGATTCCAAGGAATTTTTAATTGATTTCAATCATTAAAGATTACAAGGAATTTTCATTGGTTTAAATAATTGAAGATTCCACGGATTTTATGATTGATTTAAATAATTGAAGACTCCAAAGATTTTTTTATTATTTAAATAATTAAGGATTGCAAGGAATTTTTCATTGATTTAAATAATTGAGAATTTCAAAGATTTTTTATTGATTTGAATAATTAAAGATTCCAAGGAATTTTTCATTGATTCAAATAATCAAAGTTTCCAAGGAATTTCTTATCGATTTCAATCATGTAATGGGATTGGAAAGGAATAGAAATTTTTTTAGATACTTTGAAAGATTCCAAACAATTTTTAATTTATTTCAATAATTAAAGATTCCAAGGAATTTTTTATTGATTTAAATAATTGAAGATTCCACGGATTTTATGATTGATTTAAATAATTAAAAATTCCAAGGAATTTTTAATTGATTTAAATAATAAAAGATTCTAAGAAATTTTCTTTGATTTAAATAATCAAAGATTCCACGAAATTTTCAGTTGATTTAAATAACTAAAGATTCCAAGGAATTGATTTGAATAATCAAAAATTCCAAGGAATTTTTGATTGTCTTTAATACTTAAAGATTCCAAGGAGTTTTTAATTGATTTCAATACTTAAAGATTCCAAGAAATTTTTAATTGATTTTAATAATTGAAGATACCAAGCAATTATTGATTGATTTAAATAATTAAAGATTCCAATGAATATTGATTGATTTAAATGATTAAAGATTGATTAAAGATTAAAGACGATTAAAAATTTCTTCCTAAAGAAATTGTCCAAATTTAAAAATTTGTGTTTGAAGGTTTTTAATTTTGAAAGTTTCTGTTATTGCATTTTTTCAATTTAAAATCATCAAATTTTAAACGCTTTTATTCAGAACTGATACAAGTTTAATTCCTTTTCATACCATTCGAAATATTCCAATGGAATAAAATGTAATAATATAATAATAATATAAATGTTCAAATTTTCCCTATGATAAATTTAAATTTTGGGATTAAAATTTAATTGGTTGCTTACCCTGTTTTCAGAGAGCAATCGACAGACTTCTGCCATTGTTATTTTCCTTTCAGTAACTTTGAAATCATTCCATTCTCGAGCAAGTGCCAGGATCGAGTTTCTGGTAATTCCGGGCAAAATTAACCCGTTCAGTGGCGGTGTCACTAATTCTTTTTCTGAAAAAATAAATTATTTCGTTAAGAGAATAACTCAAAATGGAACATTCAAGAAAATTAAAAAAAATTATTGTTTAAATAAATATATATCATAATTATTACACATATTTTTATAAAAAACATTCTAGAGCGAAATAAACATAAACTTTATTTAAATTATAGAGTTGTTACAGGTCAGATAATTCCAGAAAGTCAGTTAAATCTCAGGGAAAACCTGACAAAGTTAAGGAATTTTCGATAAATTAAAGTTGAAATTAATTTTATTATTATGGTTGGAAATTAATCTGTTTGGGTTGAGGATTTAAACTATTTTGTTGAAAATTCATCTTTTTTGAATGATTAAATTCAAATTTATTCAGAAAATAATTAATAATTTGAAGATTCCTATTTTTTGATTGAATTCAACTATTTTTGGTATAAAATTAAAATCTTTTTTGTGGTTGAAGTATAATATATCACTTTTTTCGTTGAGAATTCATCTTCTTTGGTAGAAAATTCAACTACTTAGTTGGAAGTGGAACTATTTTGTTAAAAATTAATTTATTTGTTTGATGTTTTATCATTTTAGTTAAAACCTCCTTATTTTGTTCAAAATTTAATTCTTTTGTTGACAATAATGTTTTCTAGATGAGAATTAATTGTTTTAACTGGAAATTTAACTCGTATATGTTTGGTTCAAAATTTATCTTCTTAAGTTGAAAATTCAAGTATCTGGTTTAAAATTCCTGTATTTTATTGAAAACTCGAATCTTGTAATTATTAATATGATTTCAATGATTTATTGATTCAAATAATTAAAGATTTCAAAGATTTTTTTATTGATTTGAAGAATTAAAAATTCCAAGGAATTTTAAATTAATTCAAATTATTAAAGTTTCCAAGGAAATTATATTTATATTTTATATATTATATAGATTATATTAGAAATTATAGATTAATTTTTTTTTTTGATTTATTTTTTTATTAATTAATATTTATATAACGCAATTAATAATAATTAATATTATGTAATAAAAAAAATTCCTTTAAAAATTTAAATATTTGGTTGAAAATTCATGTACTTTGTTAAAAATTCATCTGATTGGTTGAAAATTGATCTTTTTGGTTGAAAATGAAATTTTTCTTATTTAGAATTAATTTTTGCAACTGGAAATGTAACTGTTCCATTTTTTGTCGAAAATTGATCTTTTCTGATAGAAATTTAATCTTCTTGGTTGAAAATTATACTATTTTGTTACAAATTTACTTCAATTTTATTGAAAATTAATTTTTTTATTGAAAATTATACTGTTCTATTTTAAGTTGAAAATTTATCTATTTTCGGTGAAAATTCAACTATTTGTTAGAAATCCGTATTTTTTTGTAAAAGAGTACTCTCTCATTAGCTGAAATTTCATCCTTTTAGTAAAAAATTAATTTCTTTGATTGAAAATTCGTTTGTTTTTTGTTTGGAAATTTATTTGACTGACTGAAAATTATCCTACTTTATTTTTGGTAGAAAATTTACTTTTTTAGTTTGAAATGCACGTATTTGGTTGAAAATTAAATTTCTTTAGTTGAACATTCATAATTTTATTGGAAAATTCAACTCAATTATTAAATTTTGCGTGGAGAGTTTCCCTTTTTTGATAGAAATATCTGTTTCGTTAAATAATGATCTGTTTAATAGAAAATTTAACTATTCTATTTTTTGTTAAGAATTAATTTCTCTCATTGGAGGAAAAAAATGTTTAGTTGGAAATACGTCTTCTGGATTGAAAAATCCACTATTTGGATAAAAAAATATTAAAATAAATTAATAATATTATATTTTACTATAAATGATTAAAAAGATCATTACTTTAAATTAAGATATCTGATGATTTTTAAATTGAATTAATTCAATTTAAAAATATTTTTAAATTAATTTAATTTTTTAAACTGGAAATGTAACTTTAATTTTTTTGTCCAAAATTTGTCTTTTCTGATAGAAATTTCATCTTCTTGGTTCAAAATTATACCATTTCGTTGAAAATTTATTTTTTGACTGAAAATTAAACTATTCTATTTTTAGTTGAAAATTTCATCTTTTTGGATGAAAATTAATTTCTTTGGTTGAAAATTAGGTTTGTTTTTTGTTTGGAAATTTATTTTACTGACTGAAAATCATACTTTATTTTGGGTAGAAAATTTATTTTTTTAGTTTTAAATGCATGTATTTAGTTGAAAATTAAAATTTTTTTACTCTTTTTAGTTACTAATTCATCCTTTTAGTTAGAAATTCCTATAAAAAATCAAATATTTGGTTGAAAATTCATGTACTTTCTGATAGAAATTTAATCTTCTTGGTTGAAAATTATACTACTTTGTTAAAAATTTACTTTAATTTTATTGAAAATTAATTTTTTTATTGAAAATTATATTATTCTATTTTTAGTTAAAAATCTCTCTCTTAAAAATCTCTCTCATTAGCTGAAATTCCATCGTTTTGGTTAAAAATTGATTTCTTTGGTTGAAAATTCGTTTGTTTTTTGTTTGGAAATTTATTTTACTGACTGAAAATTATCCTGCTTTATTTTTGGTAGAAAATTTATCTTTTTAGTTTGAAATGCATGTATTTGGTTGGAAATTAAATTTTTTTAAGTTGAACATTCATCTTTTTTTTGGAAAATTCACTTCAATTATTACATTTTTCGTGGAGAATTGACCTTTTTTGATAGAAATATAATCTCTTTCGTTAAAAACTTATCTGTTTAGTAGAAAATTTAACTATTCCATTGAAAATTAAAATATTTGGTTGAAAATTACTATTTTTATCAAAAATTTTCTATTAACAAAGAATTAAACTAAGTTTTTTGTCGACAATTTTTTTTTTATGGACATTTAAAATTTGTCGTAGAAAATTCACTTGTTTGGTTGAAAATTTGTATTTTTGGTAGCAATATATAACTTTTTTGGTTGAAAATTCAACTATTAGATTGAAAATTCCATTACAAATTAAGATATTTCGCTGAAAATTCATGTATTTTGTTAAAGATTATTCTTTTTTGTTCAAACATTAATCTTTTTGGCTGAAATTTTATTACTTTTGTTGAAAATTAGTTTTTTGATTGAAGAATTAATTTTTTGATGGACATTTAATCGTTTTGGTTGTAAATTCTTCTGTTTGTTAAATAATTGAACTATTTCCTTGAAAATTCATTTTATTTCGTTAAAAAGTTATTTCTCCAACTTGAAATTGAATTACTCTATTTTTTGGTTACATTTTTTTTTACTGAAGATGCATCATTTTAGTTAAAAATTAATTCTTTTCGTTAGAAATTTAACAAATTTTGTTGAAAATGAGTTTTTTTTTGTTCAAAATGATTTTTCGAAACTGAAAATGTAGCTGTTTCATTTTTGCTAGAGAATTGATCTTTTTCAGATGAAAATTTACTTATTTTGTTGAAAATTTGTCTTTTTTAGTCGAAAATTAAATAATTTTGGTAGGCAATGCATATTTTTGGGTTGTGAATTCAATTTTTTTTTTTTTTCATAAATTCGTCTTTATGACTTAAAAACTGTAGTAACTCTGTAATTTAAAAAAAGTATATGTTTATTTCACTATAGAGTGTTTTTATAAAAATATATGTATTAATTATAATATATATATTTGTTTAAACAATATATTATGATTGATGATGCTAGTTGACTTGAAAATTGAGTAAAAACAAATAATTTTTTTTTCAAATAAAATCTCACCTCCATCCTCGTTGATGAAGAACATAAAAACATTCATGGTTCCAGCCTCCGTAACTTGATTATCGTCACCATAAAGCCACAAAACTTGTTGTAATCCTTTTTCTGTCGCTTCTCGCTGAACATGAATTGTAGGGGCATAATTACTACCCATTTTTCTATCTCCACAGCCTCCTGGCCATGCTCTCGTATACCTAGGATCTGCCAATAAAGACACCCCTCGAGCTGCTTCTTTATTGTTAAAATAGGATCCCACTGGGCAGAGAATGACATAAAGAAGGGCTGAATCCGAGGCAGCAACTCCCAAAGTTGGCTGAAAGAAGAAAAATTGTTGTACATAAACTGAGTTCAAAAATGACACCCTCGTTACCTATACATAAAAAGGTCTTCATGACACCCTCATTACCTATACATAAAAAGGTATTCCGAGAAAGATGCTATAAAAAATGTGCATAATCTTATCATGTTCCACTGAGTATCTTAGTAATAACTAATCGATTAGAATTTCTATACTTAATTTTTCTAATTTTCCAGTTTCTTAATCGTTCCTTTATTTTCAAGCTAATATTATGTAATGCTATATTTAAAATGTCATCCTGGTACTAATGAAAAAATAAGTTGGAATATCAACCGGATACTTAACGAAAAATAAGTGAGAAGGTTGTACATAAATTGGGTTAAGAAATGACACCCTCGTTACCTATACAAAAGTAATAATGA
>CAKNXH010059870.1:15597-26170 GCA_932178445.1 Andricus quercusramuli | reverse complement strand
CTCGTTACCTATACAAAAGTAATAATGAAATCATTAGAATTTTATTCATATCTGTTCTTATTTTTCAGATTCTTCACTATTCCTTTATTTTCAAGCTGATATTATGTCATAATGCATTTAAAATATCATCCTGGTACCAAAGAAAAAATAAGTTGGAATATCAACCGGATACTTATCGAAAAATAAGTTAGGAAGTTGTACATAAACTGGGCTAAAAATAAAACCCTCGTTACCTATACAAAAGTAATAATTATATCATTAGAATTTTACTTTTAATTTTTCTCATTTTTCAGTTTCTTCATTATTCCTTTATTTTCAAGCTGATATTATGTAGTAATATATTTAAAATTTCATCCTTGTACTAATGAAAAGTAAGTTGGAATATCAATCGGATACTTATTGAAGAATAAGTTAAAAGGTTATACATAAACTGGGTTAAGAAATGACACCCTCGTTACCTATACAAAAGTAATAATGAAATCATTAGAATTTTATTCTTAACTGTTCTTATTTTTCAGATACTTCATTATTCGTTTGTTTTCAAGCTGATATTATGTAATAATGCATTTAAAATATCATCCTGGTACTAATGAAAAAATAAGTTGAAATATCAGTTGGAGACTTATCGAAAAATAAGTTAGAAGGTTGTACATAAACTGGAATAAAAAATGACACCCTTGTTACCTATACAAAAGTAATAATGAAATCATTAGAATTTAATTCTTAATTTTTCTCATTTTTCAGTTTCTTCATTTTTTCCTTTATTTTCAAGCTGATATTATGTAATAATGCACTTAAAATATCATCCTGGTACTAATGAAAAAATAAGTTGGAATATCAACCGGATACTTATTGAGAAATAAGTTAGTCAGAAGATTGTACATAAACAAGGTTAAAAAATGACACCCTCGTTACCTATACCAAAGTAATAATGAAATCATTAGAATTTAATTCTTAATTTTTCTCATTTTTCAGTTTCTTCATTTTTTCCTTTATTTTCAAGCTGATATTATGTAATAATGCATTTAAAATATCATCCTGGTACCAATGAAAAAATAAGTTGGAATATCAATTGGATACTTATCGCAAAATAAGTTACAAGGTTGTACATAAACTGGGTTAAAAAATGACACCCTCGTTACCTATACAAAAGTAATACTCAAATCATTAGTTTTATTTTTTAAATTTTTCTTATTTTTCACTTTCTTCATTATTCCTTTATTTTCAAGCTATTATTGTGTAGTACTTTAGTAATAAGTAATCCATTAGAATTTTATTCTTAATTTTTCTAATTTTTTTTATCTTTCATTTTCTTCATTATTCTTTTATTTTCAAACCGATTTTATGAAGAATAAAATTTTCAGAAGGTTGTACATAAACTGGTTAAAAAATGACACACTCGTTACCTATACAAGAAGCTACTCTGAGGAAGATGCCATATATGAAATATGAGCATATTCTTATTATGTGATATGAGTACCTTATTAATAATTAATCTATTAGAATTTTTATGCTTGATTTTTTTTTATTTTGAAGTTTCACAATCAATCCTTTATTTTCAAAATTATATTGTGTAATAATATATTTAAATCTTCATCCTGGTATTTATTGAAGAATAAAGTAGCCAATGGGCTTTAAATATTCGTCAATTTCATGAATAATTTTATTGGATTCTCAACCGGCCACTTGTCGACAAATAAGTTCGTCAGAGGTTTGTGGAAAAACTGGTTAAAAAAATGACACCCTCGTTACCTATGCAAAGAAGGTACTCTGAGGAAGATGCCACATATAAAATATAAGCATATTCTTATTATGTGCCATTGAGTACCTTATTAATAATCAATCCATTACAATTTTTATACTTAATTTTTTTAGTTTTTCAGTTTCTTAATCATTCCTTTATTTTCAAGCGGATATTATGTAATAAATGTAATAATATATTTAAAATGTCATCCTGGTACTAATGAAAAAATAAGTTGGAATATCAACTGTATACTTATCGAAAAATAAGTTAAAAGGTTGTACATAAACTGGGTTAAGAAATGACACCCTCGTTACCTATACAAAAGTAATAATGAAATCATTAGAATTTTATTCTTAACTGTTCTTATTTTTCAGATTCTTCATTATTCCTTCATTTTCCAGCTGATATTATGTAATAATATATTTAAAATGTCATCCTGGTACTAATGAAAAAATAAGTTGGAATATCAACCGTATACTTATCGAAAAATAAGTTAGTCCGAAGATTGTACATAAACTTGGTTAAAAAAAGACACCCTCGTTACCTACACAAAAATAATAATTAAATCATTAGAATTTCATTCTTAATTTTTCTCATTTTTCAGTTTCTTCATTATTCCTTTATTTTCAAGCTGATATTATATAATAATATATTTAAAATGCCAACCTTGTACCCTTGTTACCTACACAAAAAAGGTATTCTGAGCAAGATACCTGTTATAAAATATGTGCATAATCTTATTATGTATGACTGAGTACCTTAGTGATAATGAATCCATTAGAATTTTATAATTAATTCTTCTAATTCTTCAGTTTCTTGATTTATTTTCAAAATGCTGCTATGTACTAATATATTTGAAATTTCATCCTGGTATTTATCAAAAATGAGGTACCCTAGGGGCTGTACATATTTGTCAAATTCATAAATAATTTGATTAGAATCTCTACCGGATACTTATCGCAAAATAAGTTTGTCAGAAGTTTGTACAAAAACTGGATGAAAAAATTAATCCCTCGTTACCTATACAAAACAGGTATTCTGAAGAAGACCTCATATATAAATATGCGTATATTCTTATTATGTACCATTGAGTATCTTATTAATAATTATTCAATTAGAATTTTTATACTGAATTTTTCTAACTTTTCAGTTTTTCAATTAATCATTTATTTTCAAACTTATATTATGCGATATTATAATCAAAATTTCATTCTGGTACTTATCGAAAAAAAAGTTTGTCGGAAGGTTTTACATAAACCATGTTAACAGATGACACCCTCGTTACCTATACAGAAAAGGTATTGTGCGCAAAATGCCAAGTATAAAATATTTGCATAATCTTTTTATGTATCATTGAGTGCCTTAGTAATAACTAAACCATTAGAATTTTATAATTAATATTTAGAATTTTTCAGTTTCTTCATTATTCCTTTATTTTCAAAATGATATTATGTAATGATATATTTAGAACGACATCCTGGTACTTGTGAAGAAATAAGTTAGAAAGTCAACCGGATACTTGTCGACAAATAAGTTCGTCAGAAGGTTGTAGAAAAACTGGTTGAAAAAATGACACCCTCGTTACCTATGCAAAGAAGGTACTCAGAGGAAGATGCTACATATAAAATATTAGCATATTCTTATTATGTGCCATTGAGTCCCTTATTTATAATTAATCCATTAAAATATTTATACTTAATTTTTTTAATTTTTCAGTTTCTTAATCATTCCTTTATTTTGAAGCGGACATTTTGTAATATATGTAATAATATATTTAAAATTTCATCCTGGTACTAATGAAAAAATAAGTTGAAATATCAGCCACATACTTATCGTAAAATAAGTTTGTCAAAAGGTTTTACATAAACTAGGTTTAAAAAAATGACACCCTCGTTACCTATACAAGAAGCTACTCTGAGGAATATGCCACATGTAAAATATGAGCATATTCTTATTAAGTGCCATTGAGTACCTTATTAATAATTAATCCATCATCATTTTTGTACTTGACTTTTCTAATTTTTTAGTTTCCTAATCAATCCTTTATTTTCAAAATGATATTATGTAATAATATGTTTAAAATTTCATCATAGTATTTATCAAAAAATAAAGTAGCCAATGGGCTGTATACATTTGTCAAATTTATAAATAATTTTCTTGGAATCTCAACCGGGTACTTGTTGGAAAATTAGTTTTTCAGAAGATTTTACATAAGCTAGGTTGAAAAATGACACCCTCGTTACCTACACAAAAAAGGTATTCTGAGGAAGATGTCATCCACAAAATATGTGCATAATCTCATCATCTACCTTTGAGTACCTTATTAATAATTAATCCATTAGAATTTTAATATTAATTTTTAAGATTCTTAATTATCCCTTTATTTTCAAACCGATATTATGTAACAATATACTTAAAATTTCATCCTGGTACTTATCAAAGAATAAGGTTGCCAATGTCATAGTTTTCAAATTTGTAAATAATTTTATTGGAATATCAACCGGATACTTATCGGGAAAATAAGTTTATTAGAAATTTAAACAAAAACTCGTTGAAAAAATTACACCCTCGTTACCTACACAAAAAAGACATTCTGAGCAAGATGCCATGTATAGAATATGTGAATAATCTTATTAAGTACTATTGAGTACCTCAGTAATAATTAATCCATTAGAATTTTATTCTTAATTTTCAGAATTTTTCTAATCTTTTAGTTTCTTCATTATTCCTTTATTTTCAAACCAATTTTTATGAAAAATGAAACTGTCAGAAGGTTGTACATAAACTGAGTTAAAAAATGACACCCTCGTTACCTATACAAAAAAGGTATTCTGAGCAAGATCCCATCTATAAAATATTTGCATAATCTTATTATGTACCATTGAGTACCTTAGCAATAATAGATCCATTAGAATTTTATTCTTAATTTTTCGAATTTTGCAGTTTCTTCATTATTCCTTTATTTTCAAACCGATATTTTGAAATAATATATTTAAAATGTCATCCTGGTACCTGTCAAAAAATAGGGTTGCCAATGGGATGTACATATTTCTCTAATTTATAAATAATTTTATTGAAATGTCAACCGGATACTTATCGGAAGAATAAGTTCGTCAGAAGGCTGTAGGACAACTGGTTTAACAAATGACACACTCATTACCTATACAACCTATACCACTAGTTACCTATACAAAAAAAGTGTTCTAAAGAAGATGCCATATCTAAAATATGTAACCACATTTTGGTCTCCCTTGACCAAAACTTTTGAAATTTCCATAAGAAAACAATAGGATTTAATTAAAATGCATACCAAAATTTCTAAAAAAACATTTCCTTGATGATGACAAATGTGTTATTCATTCAATATTTTTCAGATTTCATAATAATTTTTATAAACAAAAGTTTCGAACTCTAGAAGGATCGTTTTTGTTTCCTATTTTAGCTGAAATAGTTATGGCTGATTTAGAAAATGAAATTTTTGAACAAATTGATTTAAATCTTGATTTTTATGTAGGATACGTTGATGATTCAGCACTTTGTGTACATAGAAATAATGTTGATATTCTTTTAAGTGAATTTAATGGTATACAACCAAGATTACAATTTATTGTTGAAATAGAAACTGAAACAGAGATTAAATTTTCTAGACATAATTTTAATTAAAACTGATGAAGGACATAACATCACAGATTGGCATAGAAAAACGATGTGTTCAGGAAGAATACTTAGTTTCCTCTCTAATTACTCTATTCAAAACAAGATAAGGGGCATAACAAATTTTATAGATAGATCTCTTCAATTGTCAAATCCATTTTTTCATGAAAAAAGTATTGAACTATGTACTCTCTAAATCCAAATTAGTAGAAATTTTACTAATTCAATTGGTAGCATTGTATCTGACTGTTAAATTAGTAATTTTATCACTTTCTACTAAATGAAATGGTAAGATTTATGTTACTAAATGAATTAGTAAGGGAATTCTACCAATCTGCTTAGTAGTAGCAACTTACTAATTCAATGAGTAGCAATGAAATGCTAAGGAAACATAATTTAATAATTTTAAAAATACATTCAGCTGTTTTTTGAGTTTTAATTAAGAAAGGTTCATGTTTTGTCAATTCAACATATATTTTTTCAATGCAGCCAGAATGTGAACGGATTCTGATGGCAAAGAGTGGGTTATAACTGCAATTAATTGCAGGATGAATCATTTATCCTAGCTTCTCTAAAATGGGTAAGTTTTTGTTTAATAGTAGTAATTAGGTGAATAGTTTAAAGGGAACTGGGAAAGTGTCGTTGAAAAAAGTTAGCTTAACTAAAACTTAGTTTCAGAAAAATAGAAGACCTTCGAGGAATACTGTGTGCAGCAATTGGTTAAATTCATAAAAACCACTTAGATTTAGACACTGTGGCGAAAGTGGAAGGTATGAAAAGCAAATATTCGCTTATTCATATATTTTTTTCTGAAATTTGCAAGTAAGTCAAAAAGCTAACCTTCAAAAGTGCACTGGAGTTGTCCAAATTTCCTAATGTAAATCATTATTACATATTCCATTTACATGAATGATATGACTGCTTGTCGTCTTTGTACAATGAGTTTTTTTGAAGTCAAAACGGCTTTTGAATTTTTCATAATAAAGATCAAACTAATCAAGTATGTCTCTAGCCTCGGAGAATTCAGTCGGGAATTGCTTCAAGCAGGGTAAAAGTTAAATTATAGTCTTATTCAAAACAATTTTATTATTCGTACCAACAAGTGAATGTAAAATTATTTTTTTTATTAAAGTTTCTAGTATCTGTCGCAAATTAAAAATTATATACTTTTTGTAAATAGTTAGTATTTTCCAGTCAACATGATTTTTTAAAACATAATATTGATAGCAGACTATGTTACATGAAAGTCGACGTACCATTAGTAATTAACTAATAGTTTGATAAAGGTTTTATTTTTTGATCTCTAACTTGCAGAAAACTCACTCAACATAAATTAGAAGATATGTAGATGGTTAGCATTTTTTTAAATCAATTTACAACTTCTAAGTCGAATTTTTGAGTTAAAATTTTCATTTAATTGTTGTTACGAATAAAGAGGTTGTTTTAAAGAAGATTTTTAAGTATTTTTTCATGTTTTAAACTTACACTTTTGAGGCAGCCCTTATAATCACCAGATCTAGTTTTACTAAGGCACAAAAATGATTATTTAACCTAAATTTTAAACAGAATCTAACACACTTTTGTCTTCAAAAAAGCCTTTTTTGAACCACCTTATTGTTAAACTGCGGATACGTTAAAATGAACGTATCTACATACTTCAAAGCGCGAAAATTGTAATTTAATTTATTTAATTTTTTTAATGAAAACTTAACTATGATACTTTAGTTTGAAAATTGATCGTTTTTAGTTTAAAATTCGAACATTAATCTTCTTCATTGAGAATTCAATAGCTTGTTTGCAATTTTTTCTCTCCCTTGACTGAAAAATCTTTTTAAGTTGAAAATTCAACTCATGTTGAAAAGTAGTTTTTTTGTCGAATTCAACTGTTTCTGATTAGAAAATTAATTTTTTTTTATGTCAACTACTACCTTTTTCGTTCAGAATTCATTTTTTTTGAATTACAAATTTAATTACTGAGTTGAAAAGTTAGCTATTTTCTTGAAAATTTGTTTTTACTTTAACAGAAAATTAATTCTTTTCGAAACTGAAAATGTCATTATTCCAGTCGAATATTCCAACATTTTAGTTAAAAATTCATCTCTTTAGTTTAACATAATACAAAATTAAAAATGTAACCATTCAATTTTAGGTTGAAAATTATCATTTTTAGTTGAAAATTCAACTATTCCAGTCAATGGTTCACCATTTTAGTTGAAAATTCATCACTTTGGCTGAAAATTTGCTTTTTTCTGGAAAATTAATTTTTTAAACTGAAAATGCAACTATTTGATTGAAACTTTGTCTTTTTTAGTTTAGATTTCTTCTATTTTCTTCAAAAGACGTATTTTTTGTAGGAAATCATTCTTTATGTTTCAAAATTAATCTTATTGTTTGAAACTTTATCTTTTTGGTGGAAAATGTAAGTATTCTAGTGAAGTATTCATAATTTTATTTGAAATTTCATCTTTTTCATTGAGGATCAAAAAAACTTGGTTAAAAGTTACACTTTTGTTAAAAGTTCATTTATTTCCGTAAAAGATTCATCATTTTAGTTCAAACAGTTTTCTTTCCTGGAAAATTAATTTATGTTCAGATTTAACTATTCTATTTTAGGTCGAAAGCTGATTTTTTTTAGTTCAAAATTCAACTGTCAACTATCAAATAAAAATTGGTTTCAATTATTATTCAAATTCATAGACTTTAAAGCCAAATTCAAAAAATGATTAATTATGTTTTTACTATTATTTGATTATTTAATTATTTAATGGTGCCAATATATTTGAGAATATCTTGTAATATGATTTGTTGAAGATTTCTAAATCCAAAATATTAATTAAATCCCCAGAAACTGAAAACAAAAATTATAATAAACTCACGAAACTGTGGACTTATTCAGAGTCGATTTACAAAAAAGAGAAATATTTTAATGGCTCCGTACTATAAAAAATTATACAAAAAAAACTTCAGATATCCGGATAGAGCTTGAAATTGTCAGGGAATGTTTTTTCAGGTATGATTTCTTCATTTAGCTATTGTGTAATAATAATTAAACATGATATACTCATTAAAAGTATGTAATAAAAATGTTGTATTCTAGGGTGCTAGTTACGTGTCTAAGGAAGTAGAGGGTATCCAGAATCAGCCTAAGACAAGTGAACAGTCGTACATTGTATGGTGTAAACTGTAAAGCTTACAAAGCTCTCCACCAAGCATTAAATTATATTTTAATAGTTTTATCTGGCTAAAGGAAGAACAGTTACGACTTCGGAGTTATTTTTGTCTTGTAAAACCTTCAAAGATTAATAATATTCTAGTTTTAATTATTACAATAACATGTTTTCCATTCGGATTGAACTAACTTGTTGTTTAATCGGACCTAATCCGACTTTAATCATTTTTAAATATATTTCAATAATATTCTCTTCGTTGGAAAAACAGTTTTTAAATTTACTTGAGACTACCCTTTGAAATAGTAACCAACAATACATTTACCAATTCATTTAGTAGTATCATTACCAATTCCTTTAGTAGATATAGTTACTAATTCATTTAGTCAGTTATTCTTACACATTGAATTAGTAGATTCTTACTAATTACCAGTAAACGAATCGGCGCTATTTGAATTAGTAGAAAACTACTACCAATTAGTAGTTTTCTACTAACTCAGATTTAGAGAGTAAGCAAATTATTTTTCTTAACCAGTATCCGTTTAATTTTATTGAAAAAAATGTGCATAATAGAATAAATTATATAAAAAAAGCAATGATCAAAATAAAAGAAATAGGGAAGATTATAATACATTTAACAAGATTGATCTTCTTAGTTTTTGAAAATTCAATTAGTTTGTTGACAATTTTTTTTCAGCATTAATTTTTTCAACGAAAGTAAAAGATTCTACATGTTATGGGCCCATAACCTGTAGAATCTGTAGAGACTGCGGACGGGATAAGAAATGTAACCCAGTTGCTATCAACAATATTATGAAAGATATCACCCAAAAGATACAGAAACAGATTTTTTCTCAAAATTTTGAAAACTCTTTCGAAATTAAAAATATTTCCTTAAAATCTTCCAGAACTTTTTGAAAAAATCAATTCTCAAACCATAATGACAACATTTTCAATTAAGAAAAGTATTTCAGCCAAGAAAAATAAAAAAATCAACCAAATTATGATATTTTCAACCAAAAAAGATGATTTTTAACAAAATAGTTTAGTTTTGAACAAAATAATCACATTTTCAACCTAGAATTGAATAAGAGCGTTTAATTTTTCAAATTATTTTTAAATTAAGAATAGTTTATAAAGTTTCAAGCGAATGTTTACATTTATTCAACTACTGAGGCTTTCAAAGTGAAAAATTTATATTTTTAACGTTAAAATCCGTAACTTGCTTAATTTTGAATAGACTCAAAATCGTCCTGAAACTTATTTTCTAGAAACTTTTTTTCTAGAAACTTGTTTTTCTGGCCATGGGAAATTCATTTTGAACTTTTTGTCTATAACCCGTGGATAATGTGTTTTGAAATTCAAAGTACAAAACAGTACATTTCTTTTTTTGGGAGAAAATTTCAATTTTTTGAACAGTTTGTTTTCCTGCTCCCATTTTTTTGTAACCATTACCCTACATTATTATAAAAAATTAAAAATTCGTTTGAATTCCTCTTAGTTACACATCTCGAACTTCGGCCCTTGTTCTCTTGAAACTTTTTTTCTAGAAACTTGTTTTCTGGAAGCTTTTTTTCTAGAAACTTGTTTTTCTGGCCATGGGAAATTCATTTTGAACTTTTTGTGTACAACCCGTGGATTATGTGTTTTAAAATTTAAAGTAAAAAACAGTGCATTTCTTTTTTTTTTTTTTTTTTGAGAAAATTTCAATTTTTTGAACAATTTGTTTTTCTGCTCCCATTTTATTTTTGACCATTATCCTACATTCGTATGAAGAAATTAAAAATTCTTTTGAATTCGTCTGAGTTACACGTCTCGAACTTCAGCTCTTGTTTTCTAGAAACTTGTTTTCTAGAAACTTGCTTTCTAGAAACTTGTATTCTAGAAACTTGCTTTCTAGAAACATGTTTTCTAGAAACTTGCTTTCTAGAAACTTGCTTTCTAGAAACTTGTTTTCCAGGAACTTGTTTTCTAGAAACTTGTTTTCTAGAAACTTGTTTTCTAGAAA
>CAKNXH010059867.1:67954-79931 GCA_932178445.1 Andricus quercusramuli | reverse complement strand
AATAATTTTAAACTCAAATAATGCCAAAATGGCAAGGGATCAATAGAATTAACAATATAAACCAACTTAGATACTGAAGATCAAGGAACTCACTAAACCAAAATCTCGAAACTTGTATCACTAGATTATAAGAACAAAAAGACGGTCGAATTTTTTGTACTCAAAGCAAAATAGAAATTCCAAGGTGCCACATGTGTACAAATGAAATCTACGAAATCAGTATGAAAAAAAACAACAGAAAAAACTGCGCTGCAACGAAATGGCTTCAATCGAGAAGGTCAAGAGTAATGGAATCAAATATCAAATATCATGGGCACCACCACGCAAGGTAAATTCTTGAGAAAGGCACCGAAATCAAACGACATCGAATTACAGCAGAAATTATTCGAACTAAGTCTAGAATTCGCTGTGAAAGCAAGTTGATTCCATCGAAAACTACAGAAGGATTTTAGCTACCACGTAAGTGAGCGAGGGCGAGTGGTCCTGAAGTCCAGCACGATTAAATTTCCGTAACCAGTCAGGATTTGCTTGCGTCTGCTATAACAAAAATTTCCAAAAGTGTGTGTAAAAGATGTCCATATCCGATCTCGATCAATGCAAGTGGCAATCAATGTCTCATTCATTTTTACTAAGAATCCTCCTTTTATTGTATAGATACCCCAATCTCGGCATTCCAAATCCCACTTCCCTCTTCGGCATTAACTCTGTAATAATTTATGAGAATAATTGGAAAAAAATGAAATTCGTTCACAAGAATTAAGGAAAATCTTCACATATATAATTAATAATTATAAAAGGAAGTTCATTGCATTTTAAATTTACGTAGAAAATTAATGAATAAATTAAAAGCGTTCAGATACGGAATAATTGTTTTATGGGTATTTTTCTTTCTAAAGTTGCTAAAAATGAATGAATTTAAATTTGAAAGAGATAAGGAATTAAAACTTTTTTTTTTAGAATCAAATTATAATAAAACGTCATAAAACAATTCATGTTTTCACTTACGCGAATAACCTTGTTTCCTAAAACACGCCAATTACGTTGGCTATAATCAAATGAGTCAAGCTCAGGAAAGCGACTATTGTATAAATGCGCCCTTAAAGCAATCATTGCATCTCTTAGATAGCAAAAGCCATGAATGGTCCATTCTCTGGGAACTATAATTGTCCATTAATTGTATTTCACCACAGGGAGCTCGCCAAAGAGACCTATCCACGTATCGAATAGACCAACCTATAAACAAAACAGAACACATAAAAACTAATTGAATATCCAGTGAAAAACAATAATAATAAAAATAAAAACTTTAACAAGTCACAAAACTTACCCGGAAAAGAGCAAAACCATTAATCCTAAACTGATGTCCATCCATTATAAAAGTTTGTCCCTGCAATGGTAATAACGGATCCAATTCTCTTTTCACATTGGTTTTTTTGGCATTCAGGATACTTTTGGATAATCCCAACCACTCTGCGGGTATCTTTATCAGTTCAGCTCTGATCTTTATCGCACTCCCCGGCAATATTTGCCTTATATTTGCCACTTTTGTTATATGTGAAGCAGGCACCTGTAAAGAAAAAAACATTCGTCGAATTGACTGTTTATATTAAAGTAAATTTTATTTCTTCCATAAGAAAAATGTACTGTCGAACTAAATGTGCCGGTGCTATTGAATTCTGGATTATTGATAGAATAGTTTATTTAAATAATGCAATAAATTCTGTTTCTTAATAAAATAATTCGAGTATTTGAATACAAAATACAGTACTATAGATTAAAGAGTTGATGATTATATAAAGCTGAAGCATATAAAGTTAAGAACAATGAATGTAGATTTATTTCAAGAAAAATTGTTACTCAAAGTGATAAACACACTTTTAAATCAACAAGCTATCATTTTAATTTATAGACGAAATGACTTCCTCCAAACAAAGATACTTTCGATTTTATAGTATCTACAGTATCTTTAATAGAATCGAAGAAAAATAAATGTCAAGTCATCTATATATTCTATTTTCAGAATGAAATATGCCTTTTTTCAAAAGTAAAGTTTTAATATGAAAAAAAATCTTGTTGTGTAATAAATAAATTTATATGATTAAAAAAATTGCATAACTGTCTGAAAGTCATAGTACATTTGAACAAAGAGTATTGAATATTATTCTGTATCTATACAATACTTTTCATGATTAATGAATATAATAAAAATGGGTTCAATTAATACGTTTTTAAATCTTTCAATAAATTTTGAACACCTTCAGTCTGAGTTCGAAAGCTGTACAAAAAGCACTGAAAAACATTTCTAACCGATGCAAAAGGTATATACTATGATTTGTTTTCAAGGTTGAACATGACAATTTGTCTGAATTTTGAAATAAGTTAATAAGAATTTTCGAAGGAGCTGCAAATCAAAATAAAAATATTTTCCAAACTTCATAGAAGTATCAATATCTGTAATGTATGGTAGGAAATTTTCTCAGAATCACAGCTTTTCATCAATCAAATATGCTAATTATGGTAATATTATTTATCAGCATTAAACTGAATATCAGTATAAATTAAATACGCAGTAATAGAAAATATTGATCATTATGTGAAGATTCATTTTAGAAACATGAATATTATGAATTGTATCCCAGTAATGACTGAATAAATAATCTGAGTGAATATTTATGTCAAAATCTGAAATAAAAATTATCAAACTAAATTGAGTACTTCATACTTTTTAACTTGAACCGATGCAAAATATAAATTTAGAAAGCTATATTTCTTGCATTAAATTATGTATAGAAAATCTCTTTTTGAGATTTCTAGCACTGTATAATTTATATTTTCAATCAGTACTTATTTTTTGCAATTAATAATTTAACAACCATTTTTAATGTAATTATTGTTATCGAAGAATAACTAGCGTTTCTTAATTCTCTATTCAATTCTCATGCTCAAAAAGAATCAAATCCAACAGCCGCGCGCCCTGGGCACGCTCAAACTTGTGAGCGAAGCAAGCCGCGTGCGAAGCGCGTGATTAGTTTTTTTTTTAAATACAATTCTTCAGAATATTATTGAATTCTGAAAAATTCGTACCAAACAAAAAAACAGTCTTGATGTATGAAGTAGGAGTTATTCGCTATGTTTATTTATGATAATTATCTCAAATAATATTATGATGAAAGATAAAACATTATAGAAGAATTTTCGACAATTACACTTCGTAAAATGTCAGTGGCGTCACAAATGTGAAGCAAAACTCTACTTTGTCGCCAAGGGAGGGAGGATTCTTGATTGAGAAGCTCAAATACTATGCTATACTGTTATCTTGCTGCTAAACAAGTTATAAATCGGCCTTCTTTCTTCATTTCAAACGGACATCTTACAAAATTTTCGGAGTGGGCCTTCACGTTTCTAGCTACACCACTGCACTTATGTACTTAACATTTCAAATAGTAAGACCGTCGATGTTGCGCAGTGCTTATTATAATTAGAAAAAGGAGATTGAACTCACTTGAAAAATTCAAACTCACAATTCTTCGCTTACTACGAAAATGAAATATTCATAACAACTTACATGTTCAACTGTACTATTCCAAATAGTTATTTTCTCTAGTAATCTTGTCTTTTTTTGCAATTTGAATCAGTAATGATGATCTTATGTTTTTTCAGTCTACTTACATGAACTAGGTTCGACCTATTCATTATGAAGTAGTAATTTCCAAGGCGCAGTACGCCATTCAGCCCATAGACGTCCAGCTCCTCCATCAAAACCTCCCTTATTAATTCGATTTCTGGTAACGAATTCCAGAAAGCAGGACCCCTTATATTAGTCACCTTGTATCGTACGATTACTTGTCCAGCTTCTTCGTATTCTCGCCACATAATTATATGACCTAAGACACGTTTATTTCTCTCCATTCGCGTCTCGCGAATAACTGTACAATTTGAAACTTCTATAAGTTGCTTTTCACCAATCTCATGGATCTCACCACAAACAGCTTGTAGTTTTTCAGGTACCCCTACATTACCCTCATTGTCTACCCTTTTTCGTTTTATTAAATCGAGTGTTTCCTCAATTTTGCTGGTAGAAACGCCATTTTTAGGCACAGACACTTCGTTATCAATACAAAAATCCGTTGATGGTCCAGGGATACTCTTTGTATTAAAAAAACCCGTTGATAGTCCAGACAAACCCTTCGAATCCGATGACGGCCCAGGAATATTTCCAATATCCGATAAAGCTGATGACGGTCCAGGAACATCCCTCCCCTCCAAAATATCCACTGACGAACCAACACATTCTTCCCAAGACTCGCGATCACTTGATGTGACAGATTCAACAATTTTCAACAAGTCCTCATAACTTTTGGGCGAAAAAACAATTTCATTAGGAGTTTCTAAATTTAATAATTCATCAATATTGAAATCTGACATTTGTTTTTGATTATGTCAAAACGCGCGAAAAAAGGTGACCCGAAAAACAGGGCGAATCGTCCACTTTTGACAACTACACACTAATGACAAAAAAAGGACCCGAGAAAGAAAAGCTCCAGTGCACCCACACCCTCAGTGACTCAAACTACGGAAGTAGGATTTACTGCGTTGTAGAAATTACGACGTGGCTTATACACTGTATGTTCCTTCTAGCAGATCTCACCACGATACCACCGAGATCAATTGATCTACCATATTTTGGGAGACTGGCCGGTCGTGTAAATGAAAACAGATTTGAGTGTGTGCTCTCACGTGATCATACGTGATTATACAGTTTGATGGAAAAAATAATAATTTAAAGGTAGGTGAATGACAGTAAAATGGGTCCTTTTTATTTCAATGGACGATATCATAAATAGGGTTCTTTGTAATAGAAACCGATACTTTATTGCTGCCAGGGCAACCTAACCTGAATATAGACAATATACACAAAAAACATATTCTTATTCTTCTTATTTTCTATGTAAACTGTAAATTAAAAAAAAATCGGTCCTAACCTATAGTGTATCACTTCTCTTCTTTACAATGTGAGGGATCTCGCAAATTAAGGGATGGGAAGGATTTGGAGCGTCGAGAGAACGGGTGAAGTCAGTGATTTAAATCGAGTTTACAGATAAATGGTTTATTAACGAACTCACAGTAGATCTGAACCCGAACAGGGCGATGAGGCCAAGATCGAGTGGAGGAATTCGGGAACTTGGACGATGATATCAAGATCCTGGGATATTGAAGCGCCGGTGGAGAGGCTATCGTCCTGAGGCAATGAGACGTCGTTGTGGGTACTAGAGGGTCGGGGTCACACGAATACGGGTTCTGATAGGCCACACAAGATTAACGAGACTGAAGCTCGAGGACGAGGTTTCGGGTATTAGAACCAGAAAGAAGTAACTCCTTGTCCTAGGTCCTAGGCTACTTCATTCGGTCTTGCAGGCGAAGAGGGATGCCACCACAGAAAATCTTCTGAAATAAATAAGGATCTTGCTCGACTGAACAAAGGTACAGCTGGAAGAATTTTCAGAAGCCAAGAAGGAGTTAGCATCTCGTCGTCAAAATGGAGAGGTTCACATATCGTCAGGGAATGCCTGCGGTTGCCAAGGTAAGGAAGCAGAAAAGCGTGCCGACCACATCATCAAATGTCAAATCAAGCTAGGGCTCTCAGCTGTACCGCTTAGCTCTTATAATATTGTTTTTCTTACTGAGACATGGCTTCGTGAGGAATTCGAAACCACTGAGTTGGGGTTTTTTGGTTATGATTTCTTTTGATGTGATAGAAATATCTTTAATAGTGATGGCAAACGGGGCGGTGTGGTCTTTATTGCCACTGTCCGCGGTTTAACTTGCGTAGGTCTCCCTATTTTTATAAACACAATTGAGCACGTGTTCATGAAATTATTAATGAAAAAGGGCTGGTCCAGATGGGATGCCCCCATCCCTCATCACGTCGTGTTACACTTTGCTGTTCAGTCCGTTACATCTAATTTTTATTAAGTCAATTACCGAGGGTTACTTTCCTGGTGAATGGAAAAGGCGCATAGTTTCCCTTATTTTTGAATCGGGTGACCGTCACGATCTAAGAGACTATTGGCCAATTACTTTGCTCAGCTTCATCCCTAATATTTTCAAGAGTATCATTTTTGACAAACTCCACCAAGCCTCGGTCAATATCATCATCGACGAGCAGCACGATTTCTTGACGGGGAAATTTTCGATTACAAACTTGTGCACATATACGCATTGCTCATCAAAATCTGTTGAAGTCGGCTCGCAGGTCGACGCGATATACAGGGATTTCTCGAATGGAATGCTCAGAGCCATGGGTAACTTTCCCAATGTGCTCTCCTGGCTTTCGAGCTAACTGGAGGGTAAGTTGCAATCACTTCGTGTCAATGGTGTTTTCTCGGAAGATTCTTTATCCACATCTGCGGATGACCTTGAAATGTTTTTTTTAGTTCACTCCCATCTGGATTGCATCGAAATTCAAAATGATCTCGATCTCGATAGGTACATTATGCATAAATAATGAGAAATTAATTGTATTTGACCATGCAATGCACTTACGTGATATATAAGTAACGTCTCCCGAGAAGACAAATCACTCCTGCCAAATTTGCTGACTTCAAGCATTTTAACATACGATATTAAAACTTGTTTTGTCAATATCATTTTTTCATTTAGAAACTAATATGTTTTCTACTTACTTATAACAATTTATTTAGCATTCAGCAATAACTTGAATTACTCAGTCGCATGTCCGTGTTTTAATGGAACTGTCCTATTGTTTTATATTATTTAGCATATTCTGCTACGTATCGTGTCGTGAGTGACTTATTTGGAATCCACGAATCGACAGTCAAGAAGTGTTTGAACAGAATAACTGCAACCTTGGTCTAAAATTTGATGACAGAATTGATTTTCAAGTGAGCTGAAATCAAATTTCAAATTTTGGCAATGGCATTTGATAAAATAACTCGTATTCCTTATTTGATAGCCGCTACTGATGACTCGCACATTTCAATCACAGCTGCTGCAAAATGACTTCGTGATTATAAGGAATCGAAAAGGATGGGCATTTTTGGTTCTACGAGGAATTGTTAACAAGAATTTAATGTAGGTTCGCACCTGTATTTCTGTACTTTTCTGAATTAAGCTATTACATTTTTATTTCTTTTTATTTCTTTCGTCCAGGTAATGTTTTTTTGCACACTCCTGAATTGGACATTCTTAGGTTGTTGGAAATCCATTTGTTATTACATTCTCATCAAACAGATAAACGCTTATTTTTCAACCTGCTGGCCTTTAAAAGTATACTTCCTTACACATCCATTTTTTACGTAATTTTCTTAAAACTAACCCTGAAAAACTAGCATTCATCCAAACCTTATCTATAAGACTGCTAGCTCCATCAGCCATGTTACTGCCCTGTTGTCCCCCCTTTCATGCATAAATACCTCCATGCTTATCCCACTCCTTCCCACTTCCTCCCACTCCTCCAACCAGTACTTCACTCTTGCATTCCCCTTCGCACACAGTTCACACATCCTTTTTACCTAGAAATCCAGAATTCTTATTCTCTCTGCCCCTCCTGTTCTCTCTCTTCATGTCGGTTTTCTGCACCATCTCATGTACCTTCCTCCCTTCCTCGTGAATCCTCCTCACTTCATCCATCTGCAGTCAATTCGTTCTAAAATACCTTTCCCTTTCAACCTCCATCTTCCCACTCCCACTCCTGTTCTCATTCTCCCATTAACACTCCCTAACCAGCTTAGTTCCCCCTCTGCCAAAAATTTCTCCTTATATTTACACGCCCGACTCCCCATTAGAATCCCTGAACTCATTCTCCCCGTCTCCCTTCTGACAATATAATTAGGCGTGTTCCTTGCCAACCCCAGTGTCTACTTACATAACTCGCCTGTGTCCTATTTCCTTCCTCAATTTTCTTCCACCCCCACATCTCTACTCCATACAATAGATCACTCATTACAAGCGAGTCAAACGATTTCATTCTCCTTCCAAAATCATCTGCGAATAACTTCTTTTCCAACCCCCAGACCTGCCTCATCACCACATTTGCCCCCTCACTCTCTCTTTTTTGTGACCCTCCACTCCCACATTCCTCAAAAAGAAGAAGCCAAGGTACGCAAACTCTTTCACCTCCTGCACGGCCTTTCGCTTTCATTTCCACTTCCCTCCCTTTCCCTTCCACCTCCTTTTCTGAATACATTAACCTTGGACTTTTCAGGATTCAGGAACCTCCTCTCACCTAATCTTCTTTAAGGCCTCCTCGCTTCTTACCAGTTCTGCATATGCGAGTAACCAAATACAACCCATGCTACCCCAACTCCTCCTACCACTCTAGCCTCCACCTTACTTTCTATATCTGCGATTGGAATCGCAAAATGCGTTGGACTAAGCGGCTACCCTTTTCTTAACACCGTATCCATCCAGAATCCCTCCGAAATCCTCTCCCCTCCTCTTACCTGATCTTTCGTCTCTTCATATATCGCCCTCACCCTCTCCATCAGGCCTCTCTACACTCCTCTCGCTCCACCATCTCCCACAACCTGCCCCTATCCACCCAAAGAAACGCGCCTTTGAGATCCACAAAAAACGCGTACACTCTCAACCCCTTCTTTACTAATTCTCTGTCCACCACGTGCTGCAGAACGTACATATTGTCAATAGTACCCTGCGTTCAGGCCTAGTAATGCGCAAACAACTCCACTTGGTGTCTTCTTGCAAGAAAAGGGGAAAAAAGTGGATGCTCCGATCACGCGATTTCATTCCTCATACTTTTTTGCACATAAAGCAATTGACGGCTGTGCCGGATCTCGCTAGATCACAACTCAATCCTTCAATGTTTTTATGTATCGTATGTAAAAAAAAGATTCATTTCTCAGCACTTATTGACTTATATATTCGTATTAATTTCAGACGCACGAAAGTCGATATACATATGTATACGTTCGAGATGAGGGCGTTCCTCGGCAAGGTGATCCTTAAGCGTGCAACTCCCGTCGAATATTGGAGCAAACCATCTGCTATTGCGGGTTCGAGCGCACTGACACGATCTATATAAAATATCATAGTAGTTTACCTCAAATGATAATTTTCGATTTTATTGGTTTTGTCCAGGAATTCTAGATTATGGCCCACTGTAGAACGATTGCAAGCTGTTCTATGGTACTTTTTTACAATCGTTTAAAGTCTGGAACTTATTAAATTTGTGTTCCATCAAAAAATGTCATTAATAACAGTTGTAAATCTTGTATATCTTTTAATTCTTGTTCAAATGGTGGTTTGAACAAACAATAATCATTATAATATCTATAACATAATAATGGTCGTTATTTCAATTTCAACTAAAGATTCTACAATGTGGACTTATCATAGGAATTTCAAAAATATTAATTTTTGTTTAGATTTTTCGAAAGAATATATCACCTTCAAAGTTGTATTCAATTCCTAAATATTCAACTATGAAAGTGTTCGAATTTAAAAAGTATAATTAATTATAATACATAATTATCTAAGTTAAAATTCTTTGTGTAATTTGTACAATTATTGCAGTTATAATACATTCAGTAATTAGATATTTCTATAAAATTTCTAAAATGAATTACAGAAGAAGTAAATAAAGATGAAATTTTATATTCAGATTCTGAAAGTGAGGAAGAATCTTAAGAAAAAATGCCGCACACATCATCATGTGCCATTTCTAACATAAGACATGCCGATTCAATGGTGTAAGTGAAAAAAATAATCAATTAGAATAGAAAAGTATATCCACAACGATTAGTTATTATTATCTTTAAATTTCGAGAAGGTTGTTCTGCATGCAGACGACATAGCAACACCTAAAATTTTCGGTCAAGCATCAAATCGAAAGCGAAGGTGGCGTATCTTTGCCCATAGCAATGACGGAAAACGAGTTCAAATCACATTATGGAATAATGAGATTAACAGATTACAAAGTGTAATGACTCTTGGATATGTAAGTAATTTATTCATAAAATGAATTTTGATAATTTAATTTATGAAATAATTCTATTAAACAAAAAATAATTAATTTAAAAAAAAAATGTTCAATGTATTCCCTTTAATTGACAGAAAATCCATATCGATGGAGCATATGTCAAGTTTGTGGAAGGAAAACAGTGGAATCTACGAAACTTTCCTTCCGAAACAATAACAAAAACGTATGAAATAACAATCAATGTTTTAAAAAATGAAAATCTTCAGCTATAAATTCGTCTCTTATGGGAGAATCAGTTAAAAGTCCAAAAACCTCGAATTTTCGTGTTTCGACTAGCCCCATATGTAGTGGTACAACTCGCCCCGACATGCGGTTCACATTAAAAAAATCTGGAATTTTTCTGTTGCTAAAAACATAACCTTAAATCCTGGAAGGGTGATATACTTAAAGGTATACTAAATCTAGCAGGTCGATTGTTTGGAATTAATATCGTTCACAGAGAGATTGGGATTGAAAAATTGAAACTTGTTAAAATTCACTTACAAGCCACGAAACTAAGTTTTTTCAGGATAACATTGGACAATGCAGCAGATAAGCAAAATAACTACAGGGACAATTTAAGTTTCAAGCAGTTCACTTCGAGTTAATAAGATAGCGCCACAGCCTTCTGGAAGTAAAAAGATAGAGATCCTATCCTTTTGAATCATTTTGAATCTTTATGATCGAAATAGATAGATAAGATGTATCCCATTCTATCTCTTTGTCAATCTAAATTCGTGTCTATCTTTTTCAATGCTCTCATTTCTATCTCAACCTATTCTTTATCTATCCACGTCAATCTTTTTCTATCTCTCTATCAATCTAAACTCCTGTTATCTTTTTCAATCTCCTTCCCCCTATCACTTCTTATCCTCGATGGATAAGGACAAGATAAGATAAAATAAGAGGGGGTTGAAAAAGATTGACGGAACTTTAGATTGATAGAGATATGGAAAAAGATTGACGTGGACAGATGAAGGATAGGATGAGATAGAGAATAGGATATTGAAAGAGATAGACGTGAATTCATATCGGAAAATGGATAGAAAAAGATAAACGTTGATAGACCTATGATACAATGAGATAGGGAAGAGTAGATTGAAAAACATAGATGGAAATTTAGATTAATTCAGAGATAGAAAAGTATTGACGTGGATAGATAGAGGATAGGATGAGATAGAGAAAAGGGTATTGAAAAAGATAGACGGGAATTCAGATTGAAAAATAAACAGAAAAAGATAGACATTGATAGATTTATGATACAATGAGATAGGAAAAAGGATGGTGAAAAAAGACGTGAATTAAGATTGGCAAAGCGATAGAAAAAAATTAAGGTGGGTAGACAAAGGAAAAGGTAAGAAAGAGGAGATTTATGGATTTAGGGAATGAAAAATATCGATGCGGATAGATGAATGATAGGACGAGATAGAGAAGAGAATATTGAAAGAGATAGACGTGAATTCATATCGAAAAATCGACAGAGAAAGATAGACGTTGATAGATGCATGATAGAATGAGATAGGGAAGAGTCGATTGAAAAATGTAGATGGAAATTCAGATTGGAAAAGGAAGACATGAATTTATATAGACAAAAAGATGGAGAAAGATTGACGCGGATAGATAGAGTATATGCAGGAATAGGGAAAAGGAGATTGAAAAAGATAGAGGGAGTTTAGATTGATTGAGAGATAGAAAAAGATTAAAGTTGATAGAAGCAGGATAGAGTGAGATACAGGAAAGGAGATTGGAAACGAAAGACGTGAATTTATATAGACAAAAAGATAGAGAAGGATTGACGTCGATAGAAGCAAGATAGGATGAGATAGAAAAAAGGAGATTTGGAAAGAAAAACGTGAATTTATATAGACAAAAAGATAGAATAGGATAGACGTGAATTTATATAGACAAAATGATAGGAAAAGATTTACGAGGGTAGATCGAGGATAAGAAGAGATAGGGGAAATTTGATTGAAGAAGATA